>OY731402.1:22926071-22947446 GCA_963425845.1 Sphenostylis stenocarpa | reverse complement strand
GAGAACTCAAAGCAAGTGTAAATTGGGACTCCGTAAGTGGACCAATGCTCTAACAAAAATTGGATCGATACTGATCTTCAAGAGGTCAAGAATTCTTCCATAAGATTTCTCAAAACTAGCACAGACCTCTGGCGGCATATAGGTACTCAACTGCTTTAACTTCTCTACACGGCATAGAAGGATCTCCACTTTCTTTAATTGTCTATTACCGGATCCCTCCATTATCTAGCAAAAGTGAAAATGCATGATATGAGGATGTATTTTGTAAATGCATGTATGCAAGTGTTTGTTTTTCTAAGTATTATCATGTTTTATTCCTAATATGATGCATGATAGTACGGGTTTTTCTTGAAAAGAAAGCTTATCTATATGAATGTTTATGGATTTTAATGAAGAGAGTCCTATTTTCGTCCCTTTTTATTTTGATGAAAAGGTTATAATAATTGTAAGACCTATGTCGGGAATCTTTTTATTCTGTAGCAAAGGTTTTATTGGTCTAAAGTTGTTTTTATATATTTTTTTTTTACCCTTTATCTCTTTTGTCGGTCAACGTGGCTACTTAGCTTACAAAGAACCTGAAACCAGGCTAGCTTAACTGAAGACTGTCCGAGATAAAGGTCTTTTATCTTATCACTTTTTATGATTTTAGGGTTTTTCATTTTTTTTGTTTGTTGTATGATTACCCTATGCTATTGCATCAATACAAATGTAGCAAACGTATGCACACACAATTCATACATCCACGAGCAAAGCCACGCTTATTTAATCACGAGGTAGGGTTTTCCTGCAGAAACGTGCTTGGTTTAGGCGGTTCTAACTGTTCTCACCAGGCCAAAGGTCCCCAAGGTGCCCCCATTATAGGGACCTCTCAATCTCTCAGTCCTTGGGTCATGCACGGAACTCGTGTCGACATCCTTAGACCAAAAGAAGAGAGTTATCACCTTGAGTTGGTGGTTTCCGACAACGGTTGTAGCCCCGTGTGCCAACAAGCCGGTCGTATCTGCCACCCACTCCCTAAAGGTATTCACTCTTGCCCCCGGGTATAGAGGGATTGTTGTGTGCAAGGGTTTTTGTGTGCAATTTATATTTCAAACAATTTGCAGAAGTAATCATACAGCAGTTATTAAAGCCATACAATAAAACATACAGAAGGGTAAAGGCGTAATTTCAAATCTTTACTTAGTTTGAATTTATCCGTCACTAAATGGGATCAACTCTCTAGCTTCCCCAGCGGAGTCGCCATCTGTCGCCGCCGTCCGTTCCGACGTCCAGGGACATCTCGAACGTTAATTCGAGCGGTCGCGAAAAGATGGTTGAGACTCGCGTTTTTTGTTTAAAATTATGTTCATTGCTTCCAAGGCGTTCAACACTGAACTATCCTCTAATAGAAGCAAGGTTTTCGAAAATGGTTCTTTTGGAGTCGCCACCAATGTTTTGACCATAAACATTGGAAAAGGAGAAAAAGGCATTGATTTTAATAAAAACCAACTTGGCCATTATAACCAGAGTCGGGTAAGGGAGTTAGTTACGTGTGGGGAAGGTATTAGCATCCCACAACGCCCCTTTCGGGTTCCCTATGACTGATTAATTCATTTAAGTGAAGATTACGAGAAATTACGCTATTACCCTATTTTATTCATACAGTTATTTACATATGGCTGTCTACATGATTTTATCTACATTGCATACAAGAAGCAGTAAATAAAACAGTAAAAGGGAAGAGAATTGAGAAAAACCTCCGAAGCAAGCTTTATATTATAAGTCTTTTACACAGAGGATGCTTTGCGGCAATCCTTCGCTCTACAGCAACTCTCCTCTCAAATACAGACTCGACTCGACTAAAATTTCTAGAAGAATCGAATGCCGGAATACAAATTCCTTAACTGATTGTTACCTATTAAAGGCAATCATAGAGATCATTCGAGAGAGGGAGAGAAGAAGACAAGTCTTGGAGTTGTCTGGGGTATGGAAAATGACAAATGACCCTCCTATTTATAGTTTTTTCGCTGCCTGGAACTTTGGGACGGCCGTCTGGGTTGGGACGGCCGTCCCAAACGCGTTTTCTGCATTGTGCCAATCTGGGACGGCCAGTCTGGGTTGGGACGGCCGTCCCAAACGCAATTTTTACACAGGCTGGGACCCCCTGGATTTGGGACGGCCGTCCCACATTTGGGACGTGCGTCCCACTTGCACAGGGACAGTTGGGACGACCGTCCCAACTCTGGGACGGTGGTCTCGGCCTGTTTTGTCTAGTTTTTGCGTTCTGGGACCCCTGGGAAGCTTTCCTTTCCTTTTTCGGACGTCGTTTGATGCCGATGTGTGTCCGTTGAAGCTTTATCTTCATATAGGAAGTCTTCTTGGCCTTCACTAAGATGCCGGACGAGCTTTATCTTTGTGTAGGAAGTCTCTTTAGTCTTTATTTTATGAATAGGTGAACTCCGTCTTATTGTGGGAGGTCTTTCTTGTTTTTTCTTTGATATGAAGCGGGGTGAACTGTATGAAATTTCCCTAGCTTTTATTTTGAGAGGCCGGGCAAAATTAGGGGTCTACAACCGTGCCAGAGAACTCACCAGCACCAGCACCACCATAAGTACCACGATCAGTACCATGACACCAACACCAAGACCAGGACCAGCACCACCATAAGAACCACGATTAGCACCATGGCACCAGCACCAAGACCGGGACCAGCACTACAGCGCACCAAGACCAGCACCACCAACACTGACCGTGGCACCATGTACCAGCCAAATCTGACCGTGCCAGAGAACTCACCAGCACCAGCACCACCATAAGCACCACGATCAGCACCATGGCACCGACACCAAGACCAGGACCAAGCACCACCATAAGCACCACGATCAGCACCATGGCACCAAGCACCAAGACCGGACCAAGACCACAAGCGCTCCAAGACCAAAGACATCCAACACCGACCGTGGCACCATGCACCAGCCAAATCTGACCGTGCTAGAGAACTCACCAGGATCAAGCACCACCATAAGCACCACGATCAGCACCATGGCACCAAGCACCAAGACCAGGACCAACACCACCATAAGCACCACGATCAAGCACCATGGCACCGTAACCAAGACTTGGACCAAGACCACATACGCACCAAGACCAAGACAACCAACACTGATCGTGGCACCATGCACCAGCAAAATCGGACCGCGCAGTAGAACTCACCACGATCAAGCACCATGGCACTAGCACCAAGACCAGGACCAAGCACCACCATAAGCACTACGATCAACACCATGGCACCAGCACCAAGACCGGGACCAGCACCACAGCGCACCAAGACCAGCACAACCAACACTGACTGTGGCACCATGCACCAGCAAAATCGGACCGTTGCACCATGCACAAGCCAAATCTGACCGTGCTAGAGTGACCAGGACCAAGCACCACCATAAGCACCACGATCGAGCACCATGGCACCAAGCACGAAGACCGGACCAAGCACCACAACGCACCAAGAGCAACACCACCAACACTTAGTGTGGCACCATGCACCAGCCAAATCTGACTGTGCCAAAGAACTCACCAGCACCAGCATCACCATAAATACCACGATCAGCACCATGGCACCAACACCAAGACCAGGACCAGCACCACAATAAACACCACGATTAGCACCATGCCACCAGCACCACAGCGCACCAAGACCAGCACCACCAACACTGACTGTGGCACCATGTACCAGCCAAATCTGACCGTGCCAGAGAACTCACCAGCACCAGCACCACCATAAGCACCATGATCAGCACCATGGCACCGACACAAAGACCCGGACCAACACCACCATAAGCACCATGATTAGCACCAAGGCACCAGCACCAAGACCGGGACCAGCACCACAGCGCACCAAGACCAGCACATCCAACACTGACCGTGGCACCATGCACCAGCAAAATCTGACAGTGCTAGAGAACTCACCAAGATCAGCACCACCATAAGCACCACGATCAGCACCATGGAACCAGCACCAAGACCAGGACCAACACCACCATAAGCACCATGATCAGCACCATGGCACCCGCACCAAGACCAGCACCACCAACACTGACCGTGGAACAATGCACCAGCCAAATCTGTCCGTGCAGAAGAACTCACCGAAGACCAAGACACCATAAGCACCACGATCAAGCACCATGGCACCAAGACAAGGACCAGGACCAAGCACCACGCAGTGCACCAAGACCAAGCACCACCTAACACCGACCGTGGCACCATGCACCAGCCAAATTTGACCGTGCCGGAGAACTCACCAGGACCAAGCACCATCATAAGCACCACGATCAGCACCATGGCACCAAGCACCAAGACCAGGACCAGCACCACCATAAGCACCACGATCAGCAGCATGGCACCAACACCAAGACCGGGACCAGCACCACAGCGCACCAACACCAGCACCACAACCAGTGACCGTGGCACCATGCACCAGCCAAATCTGACCGTGCCAGAGAACTCACCAGGACCAGCACCACCATAAGCACCACGATCAGCACCATGGCACCAACACCAAGACCGGGACCAGCACCACAGCGCACCAAGACCAGCACCACCAACACTGACCGTGGCACTATGCAGCAGCCAAATCTGGTCGTGCCAGAGAACTCACCAGCACCAGCACCACAATAAGCACCACGATCAGCACCATGGCACCAGCACCAAGACCGGGACCAGCACCACAGCGCACCAATACCAACACCACCAACACTTACTGTGGCACCATGCACCAGCCAAATCTGACCGTGCCAAAGAACTCACCAGGACCATGGCACCAACACCAAGACCAGGACTAGCACCACAATAAACACCACGATTAGCACCATGGCACCACCACCAAGACCGAGACCAGCACCACAACGCACCAAGACCAACACCACCAAAACTGACCGTGGCACCATGTACCAGCCAAATCTGACCGTGCCAGAGTACTCACCAGCACCAGCACCACCATAAGCACCATGATCAGCACCATGGCACCGACACAAAGACCAGGACAAAAACCACCATAAGCACCACGATTAGCACAAAGGCACTAGCACCAAGACCGGGACCAGCACCACAGCGCACCAAGACCAGCACATCCAACACTGACCGTGGCACCATGCACCAGCAAAATCTGACCGTGCTAGAGAACTCACCAGGATCAGCACCACCATAAGCACCACGATCAGCACCATGGAACCAGCACCAAGACCAGTATCAAGCACCACCATAAGCACCACGATCAAGCACCATGGCACCAAGCACCAAGACCTGGACCAGCTCCACAGCAGCACCAAGACCAAGCACCACCAACACCGACCGTGGCACCATGCACCAGACAGAAATCCGACCGTGCCGGAGAACTCACCAGGACCAAGCACCACCAAAAGCACCACGATCAGCACCATGGCACCAGCACCAAGACCAGGACCTGCACCACCATAACCACCACGATCAACACCATGGCACCAGCACCAAGACCGGGACCAGCACCACCATCACTGACCGTGGCACCATGCACCAGCCAAATCTGACCCTGCCAGACAACTCACCAGGACCAGCACCACCATAAGCACCATGATCAGCACCATGGCACCACCACCAAGACCGGACCAGCACCATAGCGCACCAAGACCAGCACCACCAACACTAACCGTGGCACCATGCACCAGCCAAATCTGACCGTGCCAGAGAACTCACCAGCACCAGCACCACCATAAGCACCACGATCATCACCATGGCACCAGCACCAAGACCAGGACCAGCACCATAGCGCACCAGGACCAACACCACCAACACTGACCGTGGCACCATGCACCAGCCAAATCTGACCGTGCCAGAGAACTCACCAGCACCAGCACCACCATAAGCACCACGATCAGCACCATGGCACCAACACCAAGACCAGGACCAGCACCACCATAAGCACCACGATCAGCACCATGGCACCAGCACCAAGACCGGGACCAGCACCACAGCGCACCAACACCAGCACCACCAACAGTGACCGTGGCACCATGCACCAGCCAAATCTGACCGTGCCAGAGAACTCACCCGGACCAGCACCACCATAAGCGCCACGATCAGCACCATGGCACCAGCACCAAGACCGGGACCAGCACCACAGCGTACCAAGACCAGAACCACCAACACTGACTGTGGCACTATGCAGTAGTCAAATCTGGTCGTGCCAGAGAACTCACCAGCACCAGCACCACCATAAGCACCACGATCAGCACCATGGCACCAACACTAAGACCAGGACCAGCACCACCATAAGCACCACGATGAGCACCATGGCACAAGCACCAAGACCGGGACCAGCACCACAGCGCACCAAGACCAGCACCACCAACACTGATCATGGCACCATGCACCAGCCAAATCAGACCGTGCCAGAGAACTCACCAGGACCAGCACCACCATAAGCACCACGATCAGCACCATGGCACCAGCACCAAGACCGGGATGAGCACTACAGCGCACCAAGACCAGCACCACCAACACTGATCGTGGCACCATGCACCAGCCAAATCTGACCGTGCCAGAGAACTCACCAGCACCAGCACCACCATAAGCACCACGATCAGCACCATGGCACCAAGCACCAAGACCAGGACCGAGCACCACCATAAGCACCACGATTAGCACCATGGCACCAAGCACCAAGACCGGGACCGAGCACCACAGTAGCACCAAGTCTAGCACATTCAACATCGACCGTTGCACCATGGACCAGCCAAATCTGACCGTGCCATAGAACACACCAGGACCAGCACCACCATAAGCACCATGATCAGCACCATGGCACCAGCACCAAGACAAGGACCAACACCACAATAAGCACCACGATCAGCACTATGGCACCAGCACCAAGACCTGGACGAGCACCACAGCGCACCAAGACCAGCACCACGAACACTCACCGTGGCACCATGCACCAGCCAAATCTGACCGTGCTAGAGAACTCATCAGGACCAGCACCACCATAAGCACCACGATCAGCACCATGGCCCCAGCACCAAGACCTGGACCAGCACCACCATAAGCACCACGATCAGCACCATGGCACCAACACCAAGACCGGGACCAGCACCACAGCAGCACCAAGACCAAGCACCACCAACACTGACCGTGGCACCATGCACTAGCAAAATCGACCAGTGCCGGAGACCTCACCAAGCACCAGCACCACCATAAGCACCACGATCAGCACCATGGCACCTGCACCAAGACATGGACCAACACCACAGCGCACCAAGACCAGAGCACCACCAACACTGACCAGTGGCACCATGCACCGCCTAAATCTGATCGTGCCGGAGAACTCACCAGGACCAAGCACCACCATAAGCACCACGATCAGCACCATGGCACCAAGCACCAAGACCAGGACCAAGCACCACCATAAGCACCACGATCAAGCACCATGCCACCAAGCACCAAGACCGGGACCGACACCACAGTCGCACCAAGACCAAGCACCACCAACATCGACCGTGGCACCATGGACCGACCAAATCTGACGAGTGCCGGAAAACTCACCAAGCACCACCATAAGCACCACGATCGAGCACCATTGCACCAAGCACCAAGACTAGGACCAAGCACCACCATAAGCACCACGATTAGCACCATGGCACCGAGCACCAAGACCGGGACCAGGCACCACACTGCACCAAGACCAGCTCCACCAACACTGATCGTGGCACCATGTACCAGCCAAATCTGGCACGTGCGAGAGAACTCACCAGGCACCAAGCACCACCATAAGCACCACGATCGAGCACCATGGCACCGAGCACCAAGACCAGGACCAAGCACCACCATAAGAACCACGATTAGCACCATGGCACCAAGCACCAAGACCAGGACCGAGCACCATAGCGCATCGAAGACCGAGCACATCCAACACCGACCGTGGCACCATGCACCAGCCAAATCCGACAGTGCCAGGAGAATACACCAATACCAAGCACCACCATAAGCACCACGATCAACACCATGGCACCAGCACAAAGACCAGGACCAGCACCACCATAAGCTCCACGATCAGCTCCATGGCACCAGCACCAAGACCAGGACGAGCACCACAGCGCACCAAGACCAGCACCACCAATACTGACCGTGGCACCATGCACCAGCCAAATCTGACCGTGCTAGAGAACTCACCAAGACCAGCACCACCATAAGCACCACGATCAACACCATGGAACCAAGCACCAAGACCAGGACCATCACCACCATAAGCACCACGATCAGCACCATGGCACCAACGACGAAGACCGGGACCAAGCACCACAATAGCGCCAAGACCAAGCACCACCAACGATGGCCGTGGCACCATGCACCAGCCAAATCTGACCGCGTGCAGGAGAACTCACCAGGACCAGAACCACCATAAGCACCACGATCAACACCATGGAACCAGCACCAAGACCAGGACCATCACCACAGCGCACCAAGACCAGCACCACCAACACTGACTGTGGCACCATGCACCAGCCCAATCTGGCCGTGCCAGAGAACTCACCAGCACCAGTACCACCATAAGCACCACGATCAGCACCATTGCACCAGCACCAAGACCAGGACCAACACCACCATAAGCACCACGATTAGCACCATGGCACCGAGCACCAAGACCGGGACCGACACGACAACAGCACCAAGACCGAGCACCACCAACACCGACGCGTGGCACGATGCACCGCCTAATCCGGCCGTGCCGAAGAACTCACCAGACGACCGAGTACCACCATAAGCACCACGATCAGCACCATGGCATCAGCACCAAGACCAGGACCAGCACCACCATAAGCACCACGATTAGCACCATGGCACTAGCACCAAGACCGGGACCAGCACCACAGCGCACCAAGTCTAGCACATTCAACATTGACTGTTGCACCATGGACCAGCCAAATCTGACCGTGCCAGAGAACACACCAGGACCAAGCACCACCATAAGCACCATGATCAGCACCATGGCACCAAGCACCAAGACAAGGACCAACACCACGATAAGCACCACGATCAGCACTATGGCACCAGCACCAAGACCTGGACGAGCACCACAGCAGCACCAAGACCAGACACCACGAACATCGACCGTGGCACCATGCACCGGCCAAATCGACAGTGCCGGAGAACTCACCAGGACCAGGCACCACCATAAGCACCACGATCAAGCACCATGGCACCAAGCACCAAGACCAGGACCAGGCACCACCATAAGCACCACGATCAGGCACCATGGCACCAGCACCAAGACCGGGACCAGGCACCACAACGCACCAAGACCAGGCACCACCAACACTGACCGTGGCACCATGCACTAGCAAAATCTGACCGTGCCAGAGACCTCACCAGCACCAGCACCACCACAAGCACCACGATCAGCACCATGGCACCTGCACCAAGACATGGACCAACACCACAGCGCACCAAGACCAGGACCACCAACACTGACCGTGGCACCATGCACCAGCCAAATCTGACCGTGCCAGAGAACTCACCAGGACCAGCACCACCATAAGCACCACGATCAGCACCATGGCACCGAGCACCAAGACCAGGACCAGGCACCACCATAAGCACCACGATCAGCACCATGCCACCGAGCACCAAGACCAGGACCAGGCACTACAGTCAGCACCAAGACCAAGCACCACCAACACCGGCAGTGGCACCATGGACCGACCAAATCGACGAGTGCCGGAAACCGACCAAGCACCACCATAAGCACCACGATCAGCACCATTGCACCAACACCAAGACCAGGACCAGGCACCACCATAAGCACCACGATTAGCACCATGGAACCGAGCACCAAGACCAGGACCATCACCACGAGTAGCACCAAGACCGAGCACCACCAACACCGATCGTGGCACCATGCACCGGCCCAATCCGGCCGTGCCGGAAGAACTCACCGACACCAGGTACCACCATAAGCACCACGATCGAGCACCATGGCACCAGCACCAAGACCAGGACCAGCACCACCATAAGCACCACGATTAGCACCATGGCACCAGCACCAAGACCGGGACCAGCACCACAGCAGCACCAAAACCAGGCACCACCAACAGCGATCGTGGCACCATGCACCAGCCAAATCGGACCAGTGGCAAAGAACTCACCAGGACCAGGCACCACCATAAGCACCATGATCGAGCACCATGGCACCAGGCACCAAGACCGGGACCAACACCACAGCGCACCAAGACCAGGCACCACCAACAGCGATCGTGGCACCACGCACCGACCAAATCGACCATGCCGGAGAACTCACCAGGCACCGAGCACCACCATAAGCACCACGATCAGCACCATGGCACCAGGCACCAAGACCAGGACCGGCACCACCATAAGCACCACGATTAGCACCATGGCACCAGGCATCAAGACCGGGACTAGCACCACAGCAGCACCAAGACCAGGACCAGAAACATCGGCCAGTGGCACCATGTACCGGCCAAATCCGATTGTGCCAGGAGAACTCACCGGCACCACCGTAAGCACCACGATCGAGCACCATGGCATCGACACCAAGACCAGGACCAGCACAACCATAAGCACCATAATTAGCACCATGGCACCAGCACCAAGACTGGGACCAGGACCGCAGCGAACCAAGACTAGCCCATCCAACATCGATTGTTGCACCATGGACCGACCAAATCGGCCAGTGCTGGAGAACACACCAGGACCGCACCACCATAAGCACCACGATCGGCACCATGGCACCGGCACCAAGACAAGGACCAAGCACCACCATAAGCACCACGATCGGCACTATGGCACCAAGCACCAAGACACTGGACCGAGCACCACAGCGCACCAAGACCAGGCACCACCAACACCGACCGTGGCACCATGCACCGAGCCAAATCGACAGTGCCGGAGAACTCACCAGGACCAGCACCACCATAAGCACCACGACACCGACACCAAGACCAGGACCAGGCACCACCATAAGCACCACGATCGGCACCATGGCACCAGGCACCAAGACCGGGACCAGCACTCACAGACGCACCAAGACCGAGCACCACCAACAGCGACCAGTGGCACCATGCACTAGCAAAATCTGACCGTTGCAGAGAACTCACCAGCACCAGCACCACCATAAACACCACGATTAGCACCATGGCACCAGCACCAAGACCTGGACCAGCACCACAGCGCACCAAGACCAGCACCACCAACACTGACCGCGGCACCATGCACCAGCCAAATCTGACCGTGCCAGAGAACTCACCAGGACTAGCACCACCATAAGCACCACGATCAGCACCATGGCACCTGCACCAAGACCAGGACCTGCACCACCATAAGCACCACGATCAGCACCATGGCACCGAGCACCAAGACCGGGACCGAGCACCACAGCAGCACCAAGACCGAGCACCACCAACAACTGACCAGTGACACCATGCACCGACCAAATCGACCATGCCAGGAGAACTCACCAGCACCACCGAAGCACCACGATCGGCACCAATGCACCAAGCACCAAGACCTGGACCGAGCACCACAATGCACCAAGACCAGCACCACCAACACTTACCAGTGGCACCATGCACCGGCCTAAATCGATCAGTGCCGGAGAACTCACCAGGACCAGGCACCACCATAAGCACCACGATCAGCACCATGGCACCGAGCACCAAGACCAGGACCAGGCACCACCATAAGCACCACGATCATCACCATGGCACCAGCACCAAGAAAGGGACCAGCACCACAGCGCACCAAGACCAGCACTACCAACACTGACCGTGGCACCATGCACTAGCAAAATATGATCGTGCCAGAGAACTCACCAGCACCAGCACCACCATAAGCACCACGATCAGCACCATGGCACCAACACCAAGACCTGGACCAGCACCACAGCGCACCAAGACCAGCACCACCAACACTTACCGTGGCACCATGCACCGGCCAAATCGTGACCGGTGCCGGAGAACTCACCAGGAGCGGCACCACCATAAGCACCACGATCGGCACCATGGCACTAGCACCAAGACCAGGACCAGCACCACCATAAGCACCACGATCAGCACCATGGGACTAGCACCAAGACCTGGACCAGCACCACAGCGCACCTAGACCAACACCACAAACACTGACCGTGGCACCATGCTATAGACCCCTAATTTTGCCCGGCCTCTCAAAATAAAAGCTAGGGAAACTTCAC
The DNA here is from genome assembly GCA_963425845.1 of Sphenostylis stenocarpa. NCBI lineage: Eukaryota > Viridiplantae > Streptophyta > Magnoliopsida > Fabales > Fabaceae > Sphenostylis > Sphenostylis stenocarpa. The sequence continues at coordinate 22,935,232 of OY731402.1, read as the reverse complement.
AAGAAAATAAAGTTCACCTAGCTTCATATCAAAAAACCGAGAAAGACCTCCCGCTGCAAGACGGAGTTCACCCATCCACACAATAAAGGCAAAGGAGACTCCCTACACGAAGATAAAGCTCGCTTGGCATTTTTATGAAGGCCAAAAAGACTTCCTACATGAAGATAAAGCTTCAACGGCCACATATCGGCATCAATCTATGTCCGAATAAGGAAAAGAAAGCTTCCCAAGAGTCCCAGAATGCAAAAACTGGACAAAACAGGCCGAGACCACCGTCCCAGAGTTGGGACGGCCGTCCCAACTGTCCCTGGACAAGTGGGACGCGCGTCTCAAATGTGGGACGATCGTCCCAAACCCTGGGGGGTCCGAGCCTGTGTAAAAATTGCATTTGGGACGGCCATCCCAACCCACACTGGCCGTCCCAGATTGGAACAACGCAGAAAATGCGTTTGGGACGACCGTCCCAACCCAGTGGAGTAGCCATCTGTCGCCGCCTCCCAAAAACGAAGGGGCGGTCGGAGCGACGCGATGGTTTTTTCGACCCTCTTGATTTTTGCGTTTTTTATTGGTGGTTACAACGCCTTTAGGTTGTCCGATAACCGGGCTAACCTAGGGGCGAGGTTTTCGAAAAGTGTCCTTGGGTTGTCCGATAACCGGGCTAACCCAAGGACTTATTTATTTTGGGTTCTATGGAGTCGCCACCGATATTTTTACCATAAACATCGGAAAAGGGGTTTAAAAAGGCGTTGGTTTTCGAAAACCAACTTTGGTCATTAGAACCAGAGTTGGGTAAGGGAGTTAGTTACGTGTAAAGGGAGTATTAGTCCCTTTACGACGCCCCTTTCGGGTTCCCTATGATAGGCCGGCTACTTTGAATAAATAATTAAACTAGAAAATTGCGCTTTTACCCTTTTATTATGCAATATTTAAGTTTATGACTACATGGCCCTAGTTTCTATTGCGTAATTTAAATGGCAATAATAAAAATAGAGAGTGAGGATATGCACCTCCAAAGCAAGCTTTTATATATTCAAAAGAGAGGGTGCGTTTTGGCAGCCCTTCACTCTACAACTCTCAAAAACTCCGAAAATGCCTCGGAGGGATTCTTAAGAAGATTTAGAATGCTCAGTCTATGCCTAGAGACACTCAGAAACTCCGGAAATGCCTCGGAGGGATTCTTAGAGAGAGAAATTCTAGAGAGAAGGGAGAGCTCTTGCTGCTGGGTGTGGAAAAAGGGAGAAATGACGCCCCTATTTATAGTTTTTCGCGCCTGACAAGTCGAGACCGCCGTCTCCTCTGACAGGGTCGAGACCGCCGTCTGGAAAATCCAGACCGCCGTCTCGACTAGGCAGGAATCGAGACCACCGTCTGGATTTTCCAGACCGCCGTCTCGATTTTGCAGGTGACAAGACCGCCGTCTGGACAATCGAGACGGCGGTCTCATCCTGGCGTTGAGACGAGACGGCGGTCTGGTATTCCCAGACGGTGGTCTCGTCCCTTCAGGGCAAGAAACTTTATTTTGGGCCAAAAAAACCTTCCTATCTTGGTACGGGAGCCTAATAGTCTCTCCTAATGGCTTGTTAGGCTTCGGCCGTCTTCAAATAGGAAGCATTCTGACTTTATTCTGAGGCCGGGCGAGATTTGGGGTCTACATCTGGCACTGCAGATTTGGCTGGTGCATGGTGCCACGGTCAGTGTTGGTGGTGCTAGTCTTGGTGCGCTGTGGTGCTGGTCCCGGTCTTGGTGTTGGTGCCATGGTGCTGATCGTGGTGCTTATGGTGGTGCTGGTCCTGGTGAGTTCTCTGGCACGGTCAGATTTGGCTGGTGCATGGTGCCACGGTCAGTGTTGGATGTGCTGGTCTTGGTGCGCTGTGGTGCTGGTCTCGGTCTTGGTGCTGGTGCCATGGTGCTAATCGTGGTGCTTATGGTGGTGCTGGTCCTGGTCTTGGTGCTGGTGCCATGGTGCTGATCGTGGTGCTTATGGTGGTGCTGGTGCTGGTGAGTTCTCTGGCACGGTCAGATTTGGCTGGTACATGGTGCCACGGTCAGTGTTGGTGGTGCTGGTCTTGGTGCGCTGTGGTGCTGGTCCCGGTCTTGGTGCTGGTGCCATGGTGCTAATCGTGGTGCTTATGGTGGTGCTGGTCTTGGTGTTGGTGGCATGGTGCTGATCGTGGTGCTTATGGTGGTGCTGGTCCTGGTGAGTTCTCTGGCACGGTCAGATTTGGCTGGTGCATGGTGCCACGGTCAGTGTTGGATGTGCTGGTCTTGGTGCGCTGTGGTGCTGGTCTCGGTCTTGGTGCTGGTGCCATGGTGCTAATCGTGGTGCTTATGGTGGTGCTGGTCCTGGTCTTGGTGCTGGTGCCATGGTGCTGATCGTGGTGCTTATGGTGGTGCTGGTCCTGGTGAGTTCTCTGGCACGGTCAGATTTGGCTGGTGCATGGTGCCACGGTCAGTGTTGGTTGTGCTGGTCTTGGTGCGCTGTGGTGCTGGTCCCGGTCTTGGTGCTGGTGCCATGGTGCTAATCGTGGTGCTTATGGTGGTGCTGGTCCTGGTCTTGGTGCTGGTGCCATGGTGCTGATCGTGGTGCTTATGGTGGTGCTGGTGCTGGTGAGTTCTCTGGCATGGTCAGATTTGGCTGGTGCATGGTGCCACGGTCAGTGTTGGTGGTGCTGGTCTTGGTGCGCTGTGGTGCTGGTCAGACGGCCGTCCCAAATTGCCAGGTAACGAAAACTATAAATAGGAGGCTCATTTGCTCATTTGCCACACCCCAGACAACTCAGAGCACTTGTCTACTTCTCTCCCTCTTCCGAATGATCTTTCTGATTGCCTTATATAGGTAACAATCAGTTAAGGAATTATATTCCCGCATTCGATTCTTCTAGAAAATTTTAGTCGAGTCGAGTTCATTCATGAGGAGAGTCGTTGTAGAGCGAGGGACTGCCGAAAAGCGTCCTTATTGTAACAGAGTTGTAATATAAAGCTCGCTTCGGAGTTTCTTCTCATTTCTCTTCTCTTTTACTGCTTTATTTATTGCTTTATGTATGCAATGTAAATAAAATCATGTAGATAGCCATATTTAAATACTGTATGAATAAAATAAGGTAATAGCGTAATTTCTCATAATCTTCACTTAAATGAATTAATCCGTCATGGGGAACCCGAAAGGGGCGTTGTGGGGTGCTAACACCTTCCCCACACGTAACTAACTCCCTTACCCAACTCTGGTTATAATGGCAAAGTTTGGTTTTTATTAAAATCAATGCCTTTTTCTCCTTTTCCAATGTTTATGGTCAAAACATTGGTGGCGACTCCAAAAGAACCCTTTTCGAAAACCTTGCTTCTATTAGAGGATAGTTCAGTGTTGAGCACCTCGGAAGCAATGAACATAATTTTAAACAAAAACGCGAGTCTCAACCATCTTTTCACGACCGCTCGCATTAACGTTCGAGATGTCCCTGGACGTCGGAACGGACGGCGGCGACAGATGGCGACTCCACTGGGGAAGCTAGAGAGTTGATCCCATTTAGTGACGGATAAATTCAAACTAAGTAAAGATTTGAAATTACGCCTTTACCCTTTTCTGTATTTTTATTGTATGGCTTTAAATAACTGTTGTATGATTACTTCTACAAATTGTTTGAAATACAAATTGCACACAAAAACCCTTGCACACAACAGTCCCTCTATACCCGGGGGCAAGAGTGAATACCTTTAGGGAGTGGGTGGCAGATACGACCGGCTTGTTGGCACACGGGGCTACAACCGTTGTCGGAAACCACCAACTCAAGGTGATAACTCTCTTCTTTTGGTCTAAGGATGTCGACACGGAGTTCCGTGCATGACCCGAGGACTGAGAGATTGAGAGGTCCCTATAATGGGGGCACCTTGGGGACCTTTGGCCTTGGTGAGAACAATTAGAACCGCCTAAACCAAGCACGTTTCTGCAGGAAAACCCTACCTCGTGATTAAATAAGCGTGGCTCTGCTCGTGGATGTATGAATTGTGTGTGCATACATTTGCTGCATTTGTATTGATGCATTAGCATAGGGTAATCATACAACAAAAAAAAAAAAATGAAAAACCCTAAAAATCACAAAAAGTGATAAGATAAAAGACCTTTATCTCGGACAGTCTTCAATTAAGCTAGCCTGGTTTCAGGTTCTTTGCAAGCTAAGTAGCCACGTTGACCGACAGAAGAGATAAAGGGTCATAAAAAAAATATAAAAACAATTTAAAGCCATAAAAATACCTGCTACAAAATAAAAAGATTCTCAATATAGGTCTTACAATTATTACAACCTTTTCATCAAAATAAAAAGAGACGAAAATAGGACTCTCTTCATCAAAATCCATAAACATTCATATAGATAAGCTTTCTTTTCAAGAAAAACCCAGTACTATCATGCATCATATTAGGAATAAAACATGATAATACTTATAAAAACAAACACTTGCATACATGCATTTACAAAATACATCCTCATATCATGCATTTTCACTTTTGCTAGATAATGGAGGGATCCGGTAATAGACAATTAAAGAAAGTGGAGATCCTTCTATGCCGTGTAGAGAAGTTAAGGCAGTTATGTACATATATGCCGCCAGAGGTCTGTGCTAGTTTTGAGAAATCTTATGGAAGAATTCTTGACCTCTTGAAGATCAGTATTGATCCAATATTTGTTAGAGCACTGGTCCACTTCTGGAGTCCCAATCTACATTGCTTTGAGTTCTCGCAGTTTGACTTGGTACCAACCTTAAAAGAATACGAACTCATGGTCAGATGGCCTCAGTCAGTTGGGGTCTATGTTTGCTCGGAAGTATATGTAGCCGTGAGTAAGGTTGCTACCATCATACGACTGCCTCCTCATCAATCCACCCTAGAGGGAAAAGGGAATATCCGAGGTTGGAAAATGGCTGTAATAGAAGACCACTTAATTTCTCTGGCTGAAAAGAAAGATTGGTCTACATTCAACAAGACTCTAGCATTAGCAATGTTCGGAATCATACTATTCCCATTTCATGTGTGTAGACCCCAAATCTTGCCTGGGATCCAAAAAAGACCAGAAGACCTCCTATTTTGAAGATGGACAAGCCTAACAAGCCATTAGGAGAGACTATTAGGCCCCATGCTAGGATAGGAGGGAGTTTCTGTACCAAAAAATAAGTTTTCTCGCCTCGAAGGGACGAGACTGCCTTCTGGACGACCCAGACCGTCGTTTCGCTTCGCGTAGCAAGCGAGACCGCAGTCTCGTTGAACGAGACGGCGGTCTCGTTGCCTACGAAGAACGAGATGGCGTTCTCGTTCACCCATACGGCGGTCTCGCCATTTCGACAGGTCGAGACGGCGGTCTCGTTGGACGAGACGACGGTCTCGACCCTGTCAGACGAGACCGGCGGTCTCGCCATCTGATAGCGCGAAAACCTATAAATAGGGCCTCTCCCCCCCTCATTTCCACACACCACAGCTGCATAGCTCTCCCTTCTCTCTAAAAACTTCTCTCTAGAATCCCTCCGACGCATTTCCAGAGTTTCTGAGTGCTTTCAAGAGTGATTTTTCGGCGTTCGAGAGGTTTTCCGACGTCTTGTAGAGTGAAGGGCTGCCATAAAGCACCCTATTTTTCAGAGAATTAATATAAAAGCGTGCTTCGGAGGTTCAAATTCTCTCTTTCCACCTTTACCGCTTTTATCCTAAATAATGCAGTAGACAGTAGGGCCATGTAGTCATACTTTTAAATTCCGCAGAATAAAAAGGGCAAAAGTGTGTTTTTCTAGTTTATCAATAAAAATAAGCCGGCCTATCATAGGGAACCCGAAAGGGGCGTCGTAAAGGGACTAATACTCCCTTTGCACGTAACCAACTCCCTTACCCAACTCTGGTTCTAATGACCAAAGTTGGTTTTCGAAAACCAACGCCTTTTTAAAACCCCTTTTCCGATGTTTATGGTAAAAATATCGGTGGCGACTCCATAGAACCCAAAATAAATAAGTCCTTGGATTAGCCCGGTTATCGGACAGCCCAAGGACACTTTTCGAAAACCTCGCCCCTAGGTTAGCCCGGTTATCGGACAACCTAAGGACGTTGTAACCACCAATAAAAAACGCGAAAACAAGAAGGGTCGATAAAACCATCGCGTCGCTCCGACCGCCTCGTTTTGACGGCGGCGACAGATGGCGACTCCGCTGGGGAAGCCTAGAGAGTTAGTCCCATTTAGTGATGGGCCAGCTTAAACAATAAATAAACCAAGAAAATAACACTTTTGCCCTTAACTTGTATTTATAACATGTTTTATTGTTTGGCTTTCAATAAACTGTTGTTTGTTTATACTTACGCAATTGATTGAGATATAAACTGCACACAAATCCCTTGCACACTACAGTTCCCTCTATACCCGGGGGCAAGTGAGATAACCATAGGGAGTGGGTGGCAGGTACGGTTCGCTGCAGTTAGGGCCTTGTGCCCACCAGTGTGATCGAAAACCACCACTCAAGGTTATAACCTTCCTCTTTTGGCAACAAGACCGACTCTGACCTTAGTGTTGAGCATGGTTGGACGGCTGGAGAGTGGGGACCCTATAATGGGGGCACCTTGGGGGCCTTAGCCTGGTGAGAACAGTTAGAACCTACCCTAAACCAATGCACTTTTCTGCAGGAGAATCCCACCTCGTGATAAAAACAGAATCTCGCCGATTCGGGGATGATCGAATTGTGTGTGCATATGTTTGTTGCATTTGTATGTTGCATAGCATAAACAAACAACAGAACAAAATCACAAAATATTTTTCACAAATAAGCACCCTTATCTCGGACAGTCTGCCTTTTAGCTAGCCTGGTTTCAGGTTCTTTGCAAGCTAAGTAGCGACGCAGTTCCGACAGAAGAGATAAGGGACGCTAAATATTTCTTTCACATAAAGCCATATTTTATCTCGGACAGTCTGCCTTTTAGCTAGCCTGGTTTCAGGTTCTTTGTAAGCTAAGTAGCCACGCAGTTCCGACAGAAGAGATAAAAGGCTATAAAATAAAACATCAAATAAAAATACAAAAAAAACCAAAATATAAATAAACCACTTTTGACAAAGTCAAACCATTCATACTACATCATATCATGAGCAAAAACCAAGAGAGAAAATAAAAATGAAAGCACATTCAGCATCATTTAAATAAAAACTCTCATGCATAAGCATATCCCATGTTAGTTTAAGCACTCAACATGCATTAATAAAACTTTTTCGGACATTCTAGAAAGTGGCTGGTCCTTTTCCTACTCGTACTCGTGCGCAAAAGGCTAAGGCAATGGAAAATCTAGAGGAGCAAAACCGGAAGCTCACTGCAGAGGTTAATACCCTCCGGGAGCAGGTAGCCCAATTAATGGAGGTCATACGCCAAGGCCAGAGCAAGGGCGACGAAGGCCAAGCTGAAAACGCCCCTCCCCACCACGAAGAGGAAGAAGAAGAAGAATACTTCTTCGGCGGCAAGGATGTTAAGACTACTCGCATCCTTACCCCGGAAGTATCCAAACAACAACTCTCCGCCCTGGAGGAGAGGCTGAAGGCGGTCGAAGGGCATAACTTCGACGTCAAGGAGGTGGCTGACATGTGCCTCGTAAAGGACATCCGCTTCCCTCCAAAATTCAAAATCCCGTACTTCCCCAAGTACGCCGGGATGACCTGCCCAAAGAACCATCTTACGATGTATTGTCGTAAGATGGCCGCCCATGCTGACAACGAGAAACTCCTAATCCATTGCTTTCAGGAGAGTCTGGCGGACACGACTCTCAACTGGTACATGCAGTTGGAGAGAGGGCAGGTCCGAAGCTGAAGCGGCTAGCGAGACGCTTTCCTCCGTCGCTACGTTATAACATCGATCGACACCCGACGGGTCGGATCTTAGAGCACCGAGCAAAAGGAGCGACGAGCCCTTTAAAGCGTATGCCCAAAGGTGGAGGGAAATGGCGGCCCGGATAGAGCCTCCTTTGACGGACAAGGAGACGGTGGCTATGTTCATCGACTCACGCGGCCGGAGCGTACTACGACAAGGCAATAGCCAGTACCTCCAACCTCTTCTCGGACATAGTCACTGTAGGCGAGAGGGTGGAGCAAGGACTAAGGAGCGGGAAGATCGCACAGTCTTCCCAAGCTGGTGTCTCCTTCAGGAAGCCTGCCGGCAAGAAGAAGGATGAATCTGTGCACGCAATCAATTTTGCCACTCCTTCTTCTACCCCACAAACGCCCAAGCAGCCCCGCAAGAAAGAGAGGAAGTTCACTCCTATCACCACTTCCTACGGACTGCTGCTGCCTCAGCTGTTGGAGGCTAAGCTCCTAACCTGCGCTCCTCCCAAGAAATAATTGGAGCCTCCCTACCCCGAATGGTACAAGCCAAATGAAAAATGCGCTTACCATTCGGGCGCACCCGGTCACTCTACAGAGAACTGCTTGACCCTTAAGTATCGGGTCCAAGAGTTAATCGACGCCGGGTGGATTACTTTTGACGCCTCTGCTTCTAGCACCGATGAAAACCTTTGTCGAAGCCAGAGTAGCGAAGAGGGAGGACTGGGAGGACCGGCCCTAGGGTTTCTTTTTTTTTTTTTAAGCTTTCTCTATATCTCCTGCGGTCCCCGCCCGTGGCCGCAGGAATTTTGATTAAAAGGGCTTGTAAATACATTATCATTTTCCTTAATATACGAGGCATTTTTCGTCAACATTCATTCCATTCATTCTTTTCTCTCTTACATTTATTATTCTTTCAGAAATAAATTGAATAATAAAATATATGACTAAAACAGAACCTAAAACGCATCATGTCTGTGATTGATGAATCCCCATGGACTCCGGAAACGGAAGGCGAATGGACCGAGTCCGACAGTGAGCAGGAGACCATTTCTCCGGATATGCAAAGGATGCTGGAAAAGGAAACACGCATCATACAACCGCATCAGGAAGAAATAGAAACTGTAAATTTGGGGAAAGAGGATGAGGATAAAAAGGTGAACATCGACACCCAAATGGAAAGTAACATAAAAAGGGGATTGATACAGCTTCTGAGGGAATATGTGGATGTATTTGCTTGGTCGTATCATGACATGCCTGGGCTTAACACGAGTATAGTGGAACACAGATTGCCACTAAAAGAGGGGTGCCGACACAGTAAAGCAAAAGCTCGGGAGG
>OY731402.1:22859643-22916298 GCA_963425845.1 Sphenostylis stenocarpa | reverse complement strand
TATGGTAAAAATATCGGTGGCGACTCCATAGGACCCAAAATAAATAAGTCCTTGCGTTAGCCGGTTGTCGGACAACTCAAGGACACTTTTCGAAAACCTCGTCTCTAGAGTTAGCCCGGTTATCGGACAACCTAAGGACGTTGTAACCACCGATAAAAACGCGAAAACAAGAGGGTCGAAAAAACCATCGCGTCGCTCAGCACCGCCTCGTTTTTTACGGCGGCGACAACCAGCACCACCAACACTGACCGTGGCACCATGCACCAGCAAAATCTGACCGTGCCAGAAAACTCACCAGCACCAGCACCAGCATAAGCACCACGATCAGGACCAGCACCAGCATAAGCACCACGATCAGCACCATGGCACCAGTACCAAGACCAGCACCACCATAAGCACCACGATTAGCACCAGCACCGAGACCAAGACCAGCACCACCATAAGCACCACCATTAGCACCAGGCACCAAGGCCGGGACCGGCACCACGAGCGCACCAAGACCGGCCACCACCAACAGCGATCGTGGCACCATGCACCGACCAAATCGGCCAGTGCCGGAGAACTCACCAGGACCAGGCACCACCATAAGCACCATGATCGGCACCATGACACAGCACCAAGACCAGGACCCGGCACCACCATAAGCACCACGATCGGCACCAAGACCGGGACCGGCGACCACAGCGCACCAAGACCAGGCACCACCAACATTGGCCAGTGGCACCATGCACCGACAAAATCGGCCAAGTGCTAGAGAACTCACCGGGACCTGCACCACCATAAGCACCACGATCGGCACCATGGCACCAGGCACCAAGGCCGAGACCCGGCACCACAGCAGCACCAAGACCAGCCACCACCAACAGCGACCAGTGGCACCATGCACCGACCAAATATGGCCGGTGCTAGAGAACTCACCAGGACCCGGCACCACCATAAGCACCACGATCGGCACCATGGCACTAGCACCAAGACCAGGACCAGGCACCACCATTAGCACCATGGCACCAGCACCAAGGCCAGGACCGACACCACCAACAGCGGCTAGTGGCACCATGTAACGACCAAATCGACCATGCCAGGAGAACTCACCAGCACCAGGCACCACCATAAGCACCAAGATCAGCACCATGGCGCCGAGCACCAAGACCAGGACCGGCACCACTATAAGCACCACGATTAGTACCATGGCACCGAGCACCAAGAGCCGGGACCCGACACCACAGCAGCACCAAGACCAGCACACATCCAACAGCGGCCAGTGGCACCATGCGCCGACCAAATCGGCCGTGCTAGAGAACTCACCAGGATTAGCACCACCATAAGCACCACGATCAGCACCATGGCACCAGGCACCTGAGACTAGGACCAGCACCACCATAAGCACCACGATCAGCACCATGGCACCAGCACCAAGACCTGGACCAGCACCACATGGCACAAAGACCAGCACCACCAACATTAATCGTGGCACCATGCACCAGCCAATCTGACCTTGCCAGAGAACTCACCAGGACCAGCACCACCATAAGCACCACGATCAGCACCATGGCACCAGCATCAAGACCAGGACCAGCACCACCATAAGCACCACGATCAGCACCATGGCACCAACAGCAAAACCAGCACCACCATAAGCACCACGATTAGCACCATGGCACCAACACCAAGATCGGGACCAGGCACCACGACACACAAGACCGGCCACATCCAACAGCGGCCAGTGGCACCATGCACCGGCCAAATCCGACCAGTGCCGAGATATACTCACCAGGACCAGACACCACCATAAGCACCACGATCGAGCACAGTGGCACCGGCACCAAGACCAGGACCAACACCACAATAAGCACCACGATCGGCACCATGGCACCGACACCAAAACCGGCACCACCATAAGCACCACGATTAGCACCATGGCACCAGCACCAAGACCGGGACCAGCACCATAGCACACCAAGACCAGCACATTCAACACTGACCGTGGCACCATGCACTAGCCAAATTTGACCGTGCCATAGAACTCACACGGACCGGCACCACCATAAGCACCACGATCCGCACCATGGCATCGGCACCAAGACTAGGACCAGCACCACCATAAGCACCACGATTAGCACCATGACACCAGCACCAAGACCGGGACCAGCACCACAGCGCACCAAGACCAGCACCACCAACACTGACCATGGCACCATGTACCAACCAAATCTGACCGTACCAGAGAACTCACCAGCAGCACCACCACCATAAGCACCACGATTAGCACCATGGCACCAGCACCAAGACCAGGACCAACACCACCATAAGCACCACGATTAGCACCATGGCACCAGCACCAAGGCCGGGACCGGCACCACGAGCTCACCAAGACCGGCACCACCAACTACGATCGTGTCACCATGTACCGGCCAAATCGGTAGTGCCGGAGAACTCACCAGGACCGGCACCACCATAAGCACCACGATCGGCACCATGGCACCGGCATCAAGGCCGGGACCCGGCACCACAGCGCACCAAGACCGGCACCACCAACAGCGGCAGTGGCACCATGCACCCGGCCAAATGCGGCCAGTGCCAGGAGAACTCACCGGCACCGGCACCACCATAAGCACCACGATCGGCACCATGGCACCGGCACCAAGACCAGGACCGGCACCACCATAAGCAACCACGATTAGCACCATGGCACCGGCCATCAAGGCCAGGACCGGCACCACAGTAGCACCAAGACCAGCAGCCACCAACAGCGATCGTGGCACCATGCACCGGCCAAATCGGCAGTGCCGGAGAACTCACCAGGACTAGCACCACCATAAGCACCACGATCGGAACCATCGCACCGGCACCAAGACCAGGACCCGGCCACCACCATAAGCACCACGATCGGCACCATGGCACCGGCACCAAGACCTGAGACCGGCACCACGAGCACACCAAGACTAGTACCACCAACACTACCAGTGGCACCATGCACCGGCCAAATATGGTAGTGCTAGAGAACTCACCAGGACTAGCACCACCATAAGCACCATGGCACCGGCACCAAGGCCGGGACCAGGCACCACGGCGCACCAAGACCAGGCACCACCAACTACGATCGTGTCACCATGTACCGACCAAATCGGCCAGGTGCCAAAGAACTCACCAGGACCGGCACCACCAGTAAGCACCACGATCGGCACCATGGCACCGGCATCAAGGCCGGGACCCGGCACCACGGTGCACCAAGACCGGCACCACCAACAGCGGCCAGTGGCACCATGCACCGGCCAAATCGACCGGTGCCAGGAGAACTCACCGGCACCGGCACCACCATAAGCACCACGATCGGCACCATGGCACCGGCACCAAGACCAGAACCGGCACCACCATAAGCAACACGATTAGCACCATGGCACCGACACCAAGGCAGGGACCGGCACCACGGCAGCACCAAGACTAGCACCACCAACAGCGATCGTGGCACCATGCACCGGCCAAATCGGCCGTGCCAGGAGAACTCACCAGGACTAGCACCACCATAAGCACCACGATCGGAACCATGGCACCGGCACCAAGACCAGGACCGAGCACCACCATAAGCACCACGATCGGCACCATGGCACCGGCACCAAGACCTAGACCGGCACCACAGTCGCACCAAGACTAGTACCACCAACACTACTGAGTGGCACCATGCACCGACCAATTATGGTTGTGCCATAGAACTCACCAGGACTAGCACCACCATAAGCACCATGGCACCAGCACCAAGGCAGGGACCAGGCACCACGGCAGCACCAAGACCGGCACCACCAACAGCGGCCAGTGGCACCATGCACCGGCCAAATCGGCCAGTGCCGGAGAACTCACCGGCACCGAGCACCACCATAAGCACCACGATCGGCACCATGGCACCGGCACCAAGACCAGGACCAGCACTACCATAAGCACCACGATTAGCACCATGGCACCGGCACCAAGGCCGGGACCAGGCACCACGGCGCACCAAGACCAACACCACCAATGCGGCCAGTGGCACCATGCACCGGCCAAATGCGGCCGGTGCCGGATATACTCACCAGGACCGGCACCACCATAAGCACCACGATCGGCACAGTGGCACCGGCACCAAGACCAGGACCAACACCACAATAAGCACCACGATCGGCACCATGGCACCGGCACCAAAACCAGCACCACCATAAGCACCACGATTAGCACCATGGCACCAGCACCAAGACCGGGACCAGCACCATAGCACACCAAGACCAGCACATCCAACAGCGGCCAGTGGCACCATGCACCGGCCAAATTTGGCCAGTGCCATAGAACTCACCACGTACCGGCACCACCATAAGCACCACGATCTGCACCATGGCATCAGCACCAAGACTAGGACCAGCACCACCATAAGCACCACGATTAGCACCATGACACCAGCACCAAGACCGGGACCAGCACCACAGCGCACCAAGACCGGCACCACCAACATCGACCATGGCACCATGTACCAACCAAATCGACCAGTGCCGGAGAACTCACCGCAGGCACCACCACCATAAGCACCACGATCGGCACCATGGCACCAGCACCAAGACCAGGACCAACACCACCATAAGCACCACGATTAGCACCATGGCACCGGCACCAAGGCCGGGACCGGCACCACGAGCGCACCAAGACCAGGCACCACCAACTGCGATCGTGTCACCATGTACCGGCCAAATCTGGCCAGTGCCGGAGAACTCACCAGGACCGGCACCACCATAAGCACCACGATCGGCACCATGGCACCGAGCATCAAGGCCGGGACCAGCACCTACAGCAGCACCAAGACCAGCACCACCAACAGCGGCCAGTGGCACCATGCACCGGCCAAATCGGCAGTGCCGAGAGAACTCACCAGGCACCGAGCACCACCATAAGCACCACGATCGGCACCATGGCACCGAGCACCAAGACCAGAACCAGGCACCACCATAAGCAACACGATTAGCACCATGGCACCAAGCACCAAGACCGGGACCAGCACCACAGTCGCACCAAGACCGACGGCACCAACACTGATCGTGGCACCATGCACCGACCAAATCGACCATGCCAGTAGAACTCACCAGGACTAGCACCACCATAAGCACCACGATCGGAACCATCGCACCAAGCACCAAGACCAGGACCGCACCACCATAAGCACCACGATCAACACCATGGCACCAAGCAAGACCTGACCAAGACCACAGACACCAAGACCAGTACCACCAACACTATGGCACCATGCACCACCAAATTGACCGAGCTCAGACAACCACCATGACCATGACCACCTAGACGAACCACCAAGACTAGCGACTACCATAAGCACCATGTAAGACCATCACGACCGGACCAAAGACTCACAGTCAGACAAGCTAAGCACCACGATCAGGCACCATAGCACCTGAGCCACCATGACCAGCGAACCGGATCATGTAGATAGCTATTTTAATATCTCTTCATTGCTTTATTTAGCTTTATTCATCATTTTATACACGCAACATAGAATAAAATCATGTAGATAGCCATTTAATATTATGTAATAAAATAGGTAATCGCAATTTCTCGTAGTCTTTACTTAAATGAATTAATCATCATAGGAACCGAAAGGGCGTCTGAGGTGCTAACACCTTCCCCACACGTAACTAAGCTCCCTTACCCAACTCCGGTCATAATGGCCAAGTGCGTTTTTCTTAAAATCAACATTTTTTCCTTTCCAATGTTTATGGTCAAAACATTGATGGCGACACCATAAGAACCCTTTCGAAAACCTTTAAAACAAAAACGCGAGTCTAAACCATCTTTAGCGACCGTCGCATAAGCGCTTCAAGACGTCCCCCCAGACGTCAAGGGACTGCGCGACACCAGCACCACAGCGCACCAAGACCAGCAGCACCAACACTGATCGTGGCACCATGCACCAGCCAAATCTGACCATGCCAGAGAACTCACCAGGACCAGCACCACCATAAGCACCACGATCAGAACCATGGCACCAGCACCAAGACCAGGACCAGCACCACCATAAGCACCACGATCAGCACCATGGCACCAGCACCAAGACCTAGACCAGCACCACAGCGCACCAAGACTAGTACCACCAACACTTACCGTGGCACCATGCACCAGCCAAATATGACTGTGCTAGAGAACTCACCAGGACTAGCACCACCATAAGCACCATGGCACCAGCACCAAGACCGGGACCAGCACCACAGCGCACCAAGACCAGCACCACCAACACTGACCGTGGCACCATGCACCAGCCAAATCCGACCGTGCGTAGAACTCACCAGCGACCAAGCACCACCATAAGCACCACGATCAAGCACCATGGCACCGAGCACCAAGACCAGGACCAAGCACTACCATAAGCACCACGATTAGCACCATGGCACCAGCACCAAGACCGGGACCAAGCACCACAGACGCACCAAGACCAAGCACCACCAACACCGACCGTGGCACCATGCACCGACCAAATCGACCGGTGCTGCAGAACTCACCAGGACCAAGCACCACCATAAGCACCACGATCAGCACCATGGCACCAGCACCAAGACCAGGACCAGCACCACCATAAGCCCCACGATCAGCACCATGGCACCGGAACCAAGACCTAGACCAAGCACCACAACGCACCAAGACTAGCACCACCAACACCGATCAGTGGCACCATGCACCGGCCAAATATGACTGTGCCAGAGAACTCACCAGGACTAGCACCACCATAAGCACCATGGCACCAACACCAAGACCGGGACCAGCACCACAGCGCACCAAGACCAGCACCACCAACACTGACCGTGGCACCATGCACCAGCCAAATCTGACCGTGCCAGAGAACTCACCAGCACCAGCACCACCATAAGCACCACGATCAGCACCATGGCACCAGCACCAAGACCAGGACCAGCACCACCATAAGCACCACGATTAGCACCATGGCACCAGCACCAAGACCAGGACCGAGACCACAGTCAGCACCAAGACCAAGCACCACCAACACTGATCGTGGCACCATGCACCAGCCAAATCGACCGTGCCAGTAGAACTCACCAAGACCAAGCACCACCATAAGCACCACGATCGGCACCATGGCCCCAACACCAAGACCAGGACCAGCACTACCATAAGCACCACGATTAGCACCATGGCACCAGCACCAAGACTGGGACCAGCACTACAGCGCACCAAGACCAGAAGCACCAACACTGATCGTTGCACCATCCACCAGCCAAATCTGACCGTGCCAGAGAACTCACCAGCACCACCATAAGCACCATGATCAATACCATGGCACCAGCACCAAGACCAGGACCAACACCACTATAAGCACCACGATTAGCACCATGGCACCAGCACCAAGACCGGGACCAGCAATACAGCGCACCAAGACTAGCACATCCAATACTGACCGTGGCACCATGCACCAGCCAAATCAGACCGTGCCATAGAACTCACATGGACCAGCACCACGATAGGCACCATGGCACCAGCACCAACACCAGGACCAACACCACCATAAGCACCACGATCAGCACCATGGCACTAGCACCAAGACCTGGACCAGCACCACAGTGCACCAAGACCAGCACATCCAACACTGACCGTGGCACCATGCGCCAGCCAAATCTGACCGTGCTAGAGAACTCACCAGGATTAGCACCACCATAAGCACCACGATCAGCACCATGGCACCAGCACCAAGACCAGGACCAGCACCAAGACCTGGACCAGCACCACATGGCACCAAGACCAAGACCTGGACCAGCACCACCATAAGCACCACCAACACTGATCGTGGCACCATGCACCAGCCAAATCTGATCGTGCCATATAACTCACCAGGACTAGCACCACCATAAGGACCACGATCAACACCATGGCACCAACATCAAGACCAGGACCAGCACCACCATAAGCACCACGATCAGCACCATGGCACCAGCACCACCATAAACACAACGATTAGCACCATGGCACCAGCACCAAGACCGGCACCAGCACCACAGCACACCAAGACCAGCACATCCAACACTGACCGTGGCACCATGCACCAGCCAAATCTGACCGTGCCAGATATACTCACCAGGACCAGCACCACAATAAGCACCAAGATCAGCACCGTGGCACCAGCACCAATACCAGGACCAGCACCACAATAAATACCACGATCGGCACCATGGCACCAGCACCAAGACCTGGACAAGCACCATAGCGCACCAAGACCAGCATCACCAACACTGATCGTGGCACCATGCACCAGCCAAATATGACCGTGCCAGAGAACTCACCAGGACCAGCACCACCATAAGAACCACGATCAGCACCATGGCACCAGCACCAAGACCAGGACTAGCACCACCATAAGCACCACGATCAGCACCATGGCACCAGCACCAAGACCGGGACCAAGCACCACAGACGCACCAAGACCAAGCACCACCAACACCGACCGTGGCACCATGCACCAGTCAAATCGAGCGCGTGCAGGAGAACTCACCAGGCACCAAGACAACCATAAGCACCACGATCAGCACCATGGCATCGAGCACCAAGACTAGGACCAGGCACCACCATAAGCACCACGATTAGCACCATGGCACCAGGCACCAAGACCGGACCAAGCACCACAGCAGCATCAAGACCAGGCACCACCAACACCGACCGTGGCATCATGTACCGGCCAAATCGACCGTGCCGGAGAACTCACCGGCACCAGCGAGCACCATAAGCACCACGATCAGCACCATGGCACCAGCACCAAGACCGGAACCAACACCACCATAAGCACCACGATTAGCACCATGGCACCAAGCACCAAGACCAGGACCAAGCACCACAGACGCACCAAGACCAGGCACCACCAACTCGATCGTGTCACCATGTACCAGCCAAATCGACCGTGCTAGAGAACTCACCAGGACCAAGCACCACCATAAGCACCACGATCGAGCACCTTGGCACCAGCACTAAGACCGGGACCAAGCACCACGAGCGCACCAAGACCAGGTACCACCAACGCTGACCGTGGCACCATGCACCAGCCAAATCTGACCGTGCCAGAGAACTCACCAGCACCAGCACCACCATAAGCACCACGATCAACACCATGGCACCAGCACCAAGACCAGGACCAGCACCACCATAAGCACCACGATTAGCACCATGGCACCGAGCACCAAGACCGGGACCAGGCACCACAGCAGCACCAAGACCAGGCAGGCACCAACACTGATCGTGGCACCATGCACCGACCAAATCGACCGTGCCGGAGAACTCACCAGGACCGGCACCACCATAAGCACCTCGATAGGCACCGTGGCACCAGCACCAAGACCGGGACCAGCACCTCCATAAGCACCACGATCAGCACCATGGCACCAGCACAAAAACCAGCACCACCATAAGATCCACGATTAGCACCATGGCACCAGCACCAAGACCGGGACCAGCACCACAGCACACCAAGACCAGCACATCCAACACTTACCGTGGCACCATGCACCAGCCAAATCTGACCGTGCTAGAGAACTCACCAGCACCTGCACCACCATAAGCACCACGATCTGCACCATGGCACCAGCACCAAGACCAGGACCACCACCACCATAAGCACCTCGATTAGCACCATGGCACCAACACCAAGACCGGGACCAGCACCACAGCACACCAAGACCAAGCACCACCAACACCGACTGTGGTACCATGCACCGACCAAATCGACCGTTCCGGAGAACTCACCAGGCACCAAGCACCACTATAAGAACCACGATCAGGCACCATGGCACCAAGCACAAACACTAGGACCAGCACCACCATAAGCACCACGATTAGCACCATGGCACCAGCACCAAGACCGGGACCAGCACCACAGCGCACCAAGACCAGCACATCCAACCTTGACCGTGGTACCATGCACCAGCCAAATATGACCGTGCCAGAGAACTCATCAGCACCAGCACCACGATCAGCACCACGATCAGCACCATGGCACCAACACCAAGACCAAGACCAGCACCACCATAAGCACCACGACCAGCACCATGGCACCAGCACCAAGACTTGGACCAGCACCACGGCGAACCCAGACCAGCACCACCAACACTGACCGTGGCATCATGCACCAGCCAAATCTGACCGTGCTAGAGAACTCACCAGGACCAACACCACCATAAGCACCACGATCAGCTCCATGGCACTAGCACCAAGACCAGGACCAGCATCACCATAAGCACCACGATCAGTACCATGGCACCAGCACCAAGACCGGGACCAGCACCACAGCGCACCAAGACCAGGACCACCAACACTAACCGTGGCACCATGCACCAGCCAAATCTGACCGTGCCAGACAACTCACCAGGACTAGCACCACCATAAGCACCACGATCAGCACCATGGCACTAGCACCAAGATTGAGATCAACACCACAGCGCACCAACACCAGCACCACCAACACTGACCGTGGCACCATGCACCAGCCAAATCGACTGTGCCGGAGAACTCACCAGGCACCAAGCACCACCATATGCACCACAATCGACGCCATGGCACCAAGCACCAAGACTAGGACCAGGCACCACAATTAGCACCATGGCACCAGGCACCAAGACCGGACAAGCACCATAGCGCACCAAGACCAGAGCACCACCAACACCGACCGTGGCACCATGTACCGGCCAAATCGACCATGCCGGAGAACTCACCAGCGACCAAGCACCACTATAAGCACCACAATCGGAACCATGGCACCAGGCACCAAGACCAGGACCGAGCACCACTATAAGCACCACGATTAGCACCATGGCACCGAGCACCAAGACCGGGACCAGCACCACCATAAGCACCATGGCACCAGCACCAAGACCTGGACCAGCACCACAGCGCACCAAGACCAGCACCACCAACACTAACCGTGGCACCATGCACCAGCAAAATCTGACCATGTCAGAGAACTCACTAAGACCAGCACCACCATAAGCACCACGATCAGCACCATGGCACCAGCACCAAGACTGAAACCAGCACCATAGCGCACCAAGACCAGTACCACCAACGCTGACCGTGGCACCATGCACCAACCAAATCTGACCGTGCCAGAGAACTCACCAGGACCAGCACCACCATAAGCACCACGATCAGCACCATGGCACCAACAACAAGACCAGGACCAGCACCACCATAAGCACCACGATCAGCACAATGGCACCAACACCAAGACCAGGACCAACACCACAGCGCACCAAGACCAACACCACCAACACTGACCGTGGCACCATGCACCAGCCAAATATGATTGTGCCAGAGAACTCACTAGGACCAGCACCACCATAAGCACCACGATCAGCACCATGGAACCAGCACCAAGATCGGGACCAGCACCATAGCGCACCAAGACCAGCACCACAACCATTGACCGGGGCACCATGCACCAGCCAAATCTGACCGTGCAAGAGAACTCACCAGCACCAGCTCCACCATAAGCACCACGATCAGCACCATGGCACCAGCACCAAGACAAGGACCAGCACCACCATAAGCACCACGATTAGCACCATGGCACCAGAACCAAGACCGGGACCAGCACCACGGTGCACCAAGACCGAGCACCACCAACACCGGCCGTGGCACCATGCACCAGCCAAATCGACCGTGCCGGAGCACTCACCAGGACCAGGCACCACCATAAGCACCACGATCGGCACCATGGCACCAAGCACCAAGACCGGGACCAGCACCACAGTCGCACCAAGACCAAGCACCACCAACACCGATCGTGGCACCATGCACCGGCCAAATCGACCAGTGCCGGAGAACTCACCAGGACCAAGCACCACCATAAGCACCACGATCGGCACCATGGCACCAGGCACCAAGACCAGGACCAAGCACCACCATAAGCACCACGATCGGCACCATGGCACCGAGCACCAAGACCGGGACCAAGCACCACAGCAGCACCAAGACCAGGCACCACCAACACCGATCGTGGCACCATGCACCGGCCAAATCCGTCAGTGCCGGAGAACTCACCAGGACCAGGCACCACCATAAGCACCACGATCGGCACCATGGCACCGAGCACCAAGACCGGGACCAACACCACATCGCACCAAGACCAACACCACCGACACTGACCGTGGCACCATCCACCAGGCAAATCTGACCGTCCCAGAGAACTCACCAGCACCAGCACCACCATAAGAACCACGACCAGCACCATGGCACCAGAACCAAGACTAGGACCAGCACCACCATAAGCACCACGATTAGCACCATGGCACCAGCACCAAGACCGGGACCAGCACCACAGCACACCAAGACCAGCACATCCAACACTGACCGTGGCACTATGCACCAGCCAAATCTGACCGTGCCAGAGAACTCACCAGGACCAGCACCACCATCAGCACCACGATCAGCACCAAGACCAGGACTAGCACCACCATTAGCACCACGACCAGCACCATGGCACCAACACCAAGACTTGGACCAAGCACCACGACACACCAAGACCAAGACCACCTACACTGACCAGTGGCACCATGCACCAGCCAAATCTGACCGTGCCAAAGAACAGCACCAGGACCAGCACCACCATAAGCACCACGATCAGCACCATGGCACCAACACCAAGACCAGGACCAACACCACCATAAGCACCACGATCGAGCACCATGGCACCAGCACCAAGACCTGGACCAAGCACCACAGCAGCACCAAGACCAGGCACCACCAACGATGCAAGCGGCACCATGCACCAGCCAAATCGGCCAGTGCCGGAGAACTCACCAGGACCAGGCACCACCATAAGCACCACGATCAGCACCATGGCACCAGCGACCAAGACTCGAAACCAGGCACCACAACGCACCAAGACCAGGCACCACCAACGTTGATCGTGGCACCATGCACCGACCAAATCGACCGGTGCCGGAGAACTCACCAGGCATCAGGCACCACCATAAGCACCACGATCGAGCACCATGGCACCAGGCACCAAGACCAGGACCGAGCACCACCATAAGCACCATGATTAGCACCATGGAACCAACACCAAGACCGGACCAGCACCACAGCGCACCAAGACCAACACCACCAACACCGACCATGGCACCATGTACCAGCCAAATCGACTCGTGCCAGGAGAACTCACCAAGACCAAGCACCACCATAAGCACCACTATCGGCACAATGGCACCAAGCACCAAGACCAGGACCAGGCACCACTATAAGCACCACGATTAGCACCATGGCACCGAGCACCAAGACCAGGACCAAGCACCACAGCGCACCAAGACCAGGCACATCCAATACTGACTATGGCACCATGAACCAGCCAAATCTGACGGTGCTTGAGAACTCACACGGACCAGCACCACCATAAGCACCACGATCAGCACCATGGCACCAGCACCAAGACCTGGACCAGCACCACCATAAGCATCACGATCAGCACCATGGCACTAGCACCAAGACCTGGACCACCACCAGAGCGCACCAAGACCAGCACATCCAACACTGACCGTGGCACCATGCACCAGCCAAATCTGACGGTGCTAGAGAACTCACCAGGATTAGCACCACCATAAGCACCACGATCAGCACCATGGCACCAACACCAAGACCAGGACCAGCACCACCACAAGCACCACGACCAGCACCACAGCACACCAAGACCAGCACCACAAACACTGACCGTGGCACCATGCACCAGCCAAATCTGACCGTGCCAGAGAACTGACCAGGACCAGCACCACCATAAGCACCACGATCGGCACCATGGCACCGAGCACCAAGACCAGGACCAGGCACCACCATAAGCACCACGATCGAGCACCATGGCACCAAGCACCAAGACCTGGACCGAGCACCACAGCGCACCAAGACCAGGCACCACAAACATCGACCAGTGGCACCATGCACCAGCCAAATCTGACTGTGCCAGAGAACTCACCAGGACCAACGCCACCATAAGCACCACGATCAGCACCGTGGCACCAACACCAAGACTAGGACAAGCACCACCATAAGCACCACGATTAGCACCATGGCACCAGCACCAAGACCGGGACCAGCACCACAGCACACCAAGACCAGCACCACCAACACTGACCGTGGCACCATGCACCAGCCAAATCTGACCGTGCCAGAGAACTCACCAGGACTAGCACCACCATAAGCACCACGATTAGCACCATGGCACCAGCACCAAGACCAGGACCAGCACCACCATAAGCACCACGATTAGCACCATGGCACCGGCACCAAGATCGGGACCAGCACCACAGCGCACCAAGACCAGCACATCCAACACTGACCGTGGCACCATGCACCAGGCTGTCGCCGCCGTCCCTTTCCGACGTCCGGGGGACGTCTTAGAAACGTTTATGCGAGCGGTCGCGAAAAGATGGTTTAGACTCGCGTATTTGTTTTAAAGGGTTTTCGAAAAGGGGTTCTTATGGAGTCGCCACCAATGTTTTGACCTTAAACATTGGAAAAGGAAAAAATGTTGATTTTAAGAAAAACCGCACTTGGCCATTATAACCAGAGTTGGGTAAGGGAGTTAGTTACGTGTGGGGAAGGTGTTAGCACCCCACAACGCCCCTTTCGGGTTCCCTATGACAGATTAATTCATTTAAATAAAGACTACGAGAAATTACGCGATTACCCTATTTTATTACATAATATTAAATGGCTATCTACATGATTTTATTCTAAGTTACATACATAAAATGATGAATAAATCTAAATAAAGCAATAAAAGAGATATTAAAATAGCTGTCTACATGATCCTATTCTATATGACATAATAAAGCTAAATAAAACAATAAAACAATAAATAAAACAATAAAAGAGAAGGGAATTGAAAAGAACCTCCGTAGCAAGCTTTATATTGAGAATCTCGAGCCGTGAGGATGCGTTTTGGCAACCCCTCTCTCACACAGTCTCTCCTCACCAATACAAGATCGACTCTACTAAAAATTTAAAGAAGAATCAAATGCCGGAATATAATTCCTTAACCGATTGTTACCTATTGAAGGCAATCGGAAAGATCATTCGAGAGAGGGAGAGAAGTAGACAAGTGCTCTAAAGTGTTTCAGAGCTCTCTGGAGTGTCTGTGGTGTCAAAAAGTGGCAAATGAGCCTCCTATTTATAGTTTTTCGCAGCTGGCGCACTTTGGGACGGCCGTCCGGGTTGGGACGGCCGTCCGGACCGGGATGGCCGTCCCAAATGGCAAATTTACACGAACGGGACCCCAGGAAGGCCGGGACGGCCGTCCCACTTAAGCCGGGTTTGGGACGGCCGTCCCACTTCTGGGACCGTGGTCCACGTGCTGCTTTTGTCCGAGTTTTCGTGTTCGGGACCCCGGAAGCTTTCCTTTCCTTTTTCGGACATAGATTGATGCCGATGTGTGTCCGTTGAAGCTTTATCTTCATATAGGAAGTCTTCTTGGCCTTCATTAAGATACCGGGCGAGCTTTGTCTTTGTGTAGGAAGTCTCTTTTGGCTTTTACCGTGTGAATGAGTGAACTTCGTCTTCTGTTGTGGGAGGTCCTTCTTGGTTTTGGGAAGCCGGATGAACTCCATCTTTGGGTGAAATTCCTCTAGCTTTTATTTTGAGAGGCCGGGCAAAATTAGGGGTCTACAGCTGCCCCCCTTCGCTCCGCCTAACTAATTCGTCGGTTTTAATATGCCGACCAAATTAGTAGGTAGGGGAAGGAGTTAACCCTTTGCCCGGCTACCCTTCGGATGTCTGCTCCTTATTGATCCTCCGGATGATAAATATTTTGATAGGTACCAACCCCTATCTCGGTTTAAGCCTCCTTTTATAAGGCTCTAGTGAGTACTTACCCTCACCTGGTACAAGTCTGCGTTTTGCTGGACTTTAGTGAGTACATACCCCCACGTGGTATGAACCTTGTTCTGCAAGGTTTTGGTGAGTACCAACCCTCACCCGGTATGAGTTCGTATTTTGCTAAACTCTTGTGGGTACTTACTCCCGAGGTGCTCAATATTAAACTGTCCTCTAATAGAAGTAAGGTCTTTGCAACCCATTTTTCAAATGCTTAGGTGAGTATTTTTACTCCACCTAATGCATTCTGCAAAGTTTTGATGAGTACGTACCCTCATCCGGTATAGACCTTATTTTTAATATTTTGGTGGGTACCTACCCCCACCCGGTTACGAATCTGTATTTTTGCTAGATTCTGATGAGTACTTACCCTCATCCGGTCTGAACCCCGTTCTGCAAGGTTCTGGTGGGTATCTACCCCCACCTGGTCCGAATCCCGTTCTGCAAGATTCTGATGGGTACCTACCCCCACCTGGTCTGAATCCCGTTCTGCAAGATTCTGATGGGTACCTACCCCCACCTGGTCCGAA
Organism: Sphenostylis stenocarpa; assembly: GCA_963425845.1. Lineage (NCBI taxonomy): Eukaryota > Viridiplantae > Streptophyta > Magnoliopsida > Fabales > Fabaceae > Sphenostylis > Sphenostylis stenocarpa. The sequence continues at coordinate 22,899,889 of OY731402.1, read as the reverse complement.
TCCCGTTCTGCAAGATTCTGATGGGTACCTACCCCCACAATCCCGTTCTGCAAGATTCTGATGGGTATCTACCCCCACCTGAATCCCGTTCTGCAAGATTCTGATGGGTACCTACCCCCACCTGGTCCGAATCTCATTTTGCAAGATTCTGATGGGTACCTACCCCCATCTGGTCCGAATCCCGTTCTGCAAGATTCTGATGGGTACCTACCCCCATCTGGTCCGAACCCCGTTCTACAAGGCTCTGATGGGTACCTACCCCCACCCGGTCCGAACCCCGTTCCGCAAGGCTCCGATGGGTACCTACCCCCACCTGGTCCGAATCCCGTTCCGCAAGATTCTGATGGGTACCTACCCCCATCCGGTCCGAATCCCGTTCTCGCAAGATTCCGATGGGTACCTACCCCCACCCGGTCCGAATCCCGTTCTGCAGGATTCTGATGGGTACCTACCCCCACCTGGTCCGAACCCCATTCTGCCAGGCTCTGATGGGTACCTACCCCCACCTGGTCCGAATCCTATACTGCAGGATTCTGATGGGTACCTACCCCCACCTGGTCCGAACCCCTTTCTGCAAGGTTCTCAGGATGCATTTTTTGGTAGTTAATCCTGTGATAATTTGTTTTTGACTTTTCTGTTAGTCGTCATCCGGTTTTACCAGGGATTTTTGTTGTTTTTGGCTTTTTAGCCATCCGGTCTTGACCGGGGATTCTTGTTGATTGCCTCTTTTCAGGCGGGAATCCTCTGGGGATTTTTGAATTCTCTTCTTGATTGTGCCTCTTGATTAGGCGAAGATCCACTTGGGGATTTTGTTGTGCCTCTTGATTAGGCGGGAATCTACTGGGGATTCGTTGATTTTTTTATTGTGCCTCTTGATTAGGCGGGTGCTTCAATAGTGACGAAGGCTTTCCTCTGAATAGGCTAATGTTCTACTTGAGGATATTTGTTCTTGATAATACCTCTGAGTAGGTGAATGCTTTTTTGAAAGCTTTGTGCTTGTATTACCTCTTGCATAGGTTGATTTCCGTTTCTCGGGATATCGACTCTTTGCTTGTTTCCGAGTGAGCCTAGGCATTCTTGGGAGTGAAGGTTTTGCCTTTCACCGGGGATATTCATATTAGGTGCTTAACTCCCTGTGGATTTGTAATTTGCCTTTGCGGATAGGCTTACCGGGAAAAATTTTTCTTTTTGGTGATCCACTGGGGGATTTTATTGGCTTCCTGTGGATGGAAATTTCTTTCGGCTTTTTCATGCAAGTGGCCTTTGTTAGAGGGTGAAAGGATCTTCTCTTCTTTATTTTTATTGCCCCCAGTGATGTGGGGATTTCGACTGCTTTTTTCTTTGATGGACTCTTATGTAGTCCTTGTTCCCCATTGGGGGATGCAACGGAGACTCTTGCATGAGTGTGCTTGATGACTCATGTGGCGACGTAGTTGAGTCGTGAGATAATCTTTTTGTCTTGCCTCTGGAGTAAGCAAGGATCCGTTTGGGGATTATCAAGCCTTTCCATTGGCTTTTTCCGCTTTTGATGTACCTTCTTTTATTGCTGTAGAAGGTTGGTGGTTGGAGCTAATTTTGCTGAAGTGGTTTAGATTTCGCCTTTTGCGATTTTGATTTTTATTTAGAGGCTGGATTTTAGTGCCTTTTATTTCCAATCACAAATATGGAGACTATCCTCCTTATTCTTGTTTGGAGAAAATTATTTTTTCTTGATTTTGACAAAGTCGTATTATGCAACTGCTTTGTGTGTGGATGCTCTAGATGCAATCTAATGTTTGTCTATTTTTTATGCGTTTAGAAAGTAACTGGCCTTCTTCCGTTGGCTTCTTATGAATATGCCGGTGGGCTCCTTTTCTATGATCGTGATGTTGGGCTCTTTTTTTATCCATCTCTTGGTTTTAGCCCTATCTTTTGCCTAGACCGCCTTTTACAGGTTTTCGATCTAGCGGGCTGCCTTAATTTTTGCCTAGAATATCTTAGGGGGCTGTTGCCTTATCTTTTGCCTAGATCGTTCTTTTTGGGATTTCCGATCTAGCAGGCTACCCTGGTTTTTACCTAAGAATATACTAGCAGGCCTTTCTTTTTTGTTATGCTTCCCTTTTTTAGATGCATGTTTGATCTTTGATTAAAAGTCTTTGCGCATATTTATGATTTATCAATAAAGAGGCATTTCCATAATATTTGGTCAAGAGAAAGGAAATGAAAGGGAATTTTATTTATAAATGAACAAAAGTTTTATTTCTTTTACAGAAGGATTTCAAAAGGTATCTAGAAGAATGGGTGGTCGTGGTTGGTCTGTACTGTTTAGGCTTATACAAGTCATGTCCGTGATATCTCGCCCCTGTTTCTCCTAATTGCTTCAGTTGAGATGCCTGAGCTCAGAGTGAAGACTATGCGATCGCTTGCTTTTGGAAGAACGCTACTTTAGCCGCCTTTTCGGCTTTCGACTAAAGTAACCATTGCTCTTAGTTTTTTTTTTTTTTTTTTTTATATACCTCTTCTTTTTGCCTAGGACGTATCCTAGCGAGGGATATGGACCCTATCTTTTGCCCAGTGGATGCCCTTTGCGGGTTTTCATTCCCGACGGGTCATGAGCAATGTCTTCAAGCATAATATTTCTTTACCGCGTCAGAATTGATTGGGTGTCGAAGCTCCTCTCCATCCATATTGGTGAGGATAAGTGCCCCTCCCGAGAAAGCTCGTTTGACCACAAAGGGTCCTTCGTAATTTGCCGCCCATTTTCCAATTTTATCCTTCCGGGTCGGGAGCAGTTTCTTTACCACTAAATCTCCTTCTTGATAAGTATGAGGGCAGACCTTTTTGTCATAAGCCTTTTTTATTTTCTTTTGATAGGCTTGTCCACTCGCATATGGCATCCAGCTGCTTTTCATCGATAAGGTTTAACCGATCGTATCGACTTTGAATCCATTCGGCTTCGTTAATTTCGCTTCCATAATAATTCGCAAGGAAGGTATTTCGACCTCTATTGGCAATACGGCCTCCATTCCATATACAAGGGAGAATGGAGTGGCTCCTCGTTGAGGTTCGTACAGACGTTCGATATCCATGAAGAGCAAAAGGTAACTTTTCATACCAATCTTTATAGGTTTTAACCATCTTTTGAACAATCTTCTTGATGTTTTTATTGGCTGCTTCCACTGCGCCATTCATTTTAGGCCTATAAGGAGAAGAATTATGATGTTGAATTTTGAAGTCATAACATAGTTCTTCCATCATTTTATTATTCAGATTGGTCCCGTTATCGCAATAAGACGATGTGGAATGCCGTATCGACATATGATATTTTTCTTAATAAAGGTGACCACTACTTTTCTAGTCACATGTGCATAAGATGTTGCTTCTACCCACTTAGTGAAATAATCAATGGCCACCAAAATGAATCGGTGACCATTGGACGCCTTAGGCTCAATAGGTCCGATGACATCTATGCCCCACATAGCGAACGGCCAAGGGATAGCCATAACGTTGAGAGGTATCGGTGGAACATGTACATTATCTGCGTGTATTTGACACTTGTGACATTTTTTAGCATACCGATAACAATCTTTTTCCATTGTGGACCAAAAGTATCCTGCTCTCGAGAATCTTCCTAGCCATAATATGCCCTGGTGCATGAGTCCCAAAGGTTCCTTCATGTATTTCTTTGATCAATATCTCGGGCTTCTTCTGGATTGACGCATCTTAATAAAGTAGAATCACAATTCTTTTTATAGAGGGTTTCTCCTATCAACATAAATCCTATAGCCCTTTTCCGAATGGTCCTTTTATCATTGTCACTCGATTCCCTCCTGGTATTCGCCCTTTGTCAAGTACCTCTTTATGTCCTGATACCAAGGGGCTCTATCTTTTTCATTATCCATCATCATACAAAAGGCTTGTTTGTCATGCCTTTTGACTTGGATGATGGGCATTTCATGTTCTTGCCCCAGTGCGAACATGGATGATAATGTTGCCAGCGCATCCGCAATCTGGTTATCCTCCCGAGGGATATACTCAAAACTAATGTTTTCCATTTGTGAAGTCATTTTACGAATATGCTCCAGATAGGGAATTAATTTGGAGTTTCTAGTTTCCCATTCACCCTTGAGCTGGTAAATAACAAGGGATGAGTCACCGAATACTTTGAGTTTGGTTACCCCGTGATCCAGGGCCGCTTGAATACCTAGAGCACAGGCTTCATATTCCGCCATATTGTTTGTACAATCAAAGGTTAATCTAGCTGTTATCGGGATATGCTTCTTTTCAGGCGATATTAGAATAGCTCCGATCCCATGTCCCAGTAAGTTTGAAGCTCCATCGAAAAACATGATCCACTTATCATTTTTAAGCTCCTCATGTTGAATATGCATTATATGCTCATCTGGAAAATCATCTTGGAGGGATTGATATTCGTCTGTTGGCCCATGTGCCAGGTAGTCTGCCAGAGGACTGCCTTTGATAGCTTTCTGAGTGACATGAATGATATCAAATTCTGAGAGGAGTACTTGCCATCTAGCTATCCTTCCGGTCAAGATGGGTTTTTCAAACAAGTATTTGATTGGGTTCATTTTGGAAATTAACCAAGTTGTATGTCTGACCATGTATTGTCGAAGGCGTTGAGTTGCCCACACCAATGCACAACATGTTTTTTCGAGTGGTGTATAACGGGTCTCATAGTTTAGAAATTTTTTACTGAGGTAATATATGGCTTGTTCTTTCTTTCCAGTATCATCTTGTTGACCGAGTACACATCCCATGGATTCGTCGAGTACCGATAGGTAAAGAATTAGGGGTCTCCTTCCACAGGTGGTATCAATAATGGAGGATTAGTTAGGCATATTTTGATCTTTTCGAAGGCTTGTTGGCATTCATCGTTCCAAATCCGTTCGTTGGTTTTTACGCAATAACTTGAAGATGGGCGTACATTTATCTCGTTAATTGCGCAATGAACCGTGCGATGTAGTTTATTCGACCTAAGAACCCTCTCGACTTCTTTTTCTGTTCTTGGTGGGGGCATTTCTAGGATTGCCTTTGTTTTATCAGGGTCCACCTCGATTCCTTTTTTACTCGACGATAAACCCAAGGAGTTTTCCCGATCGTACTCCGAACGTGCATTTAGCCGGATTAAGCTTAATTTGATATTTTCGAAGCCGATTGAATAGTTTCTTTAAGTGTAGGAGGTGATCTCGTCTCATTTTTGGACTTGACAATCATATCGTCCACGTATACTTCGATTTCTTTGTGAATCATATCGTGAAATAGTGTAACCATAGCCCTTTGATAGGTTGCCCTCGCATTCTTAAGTCCAAAAGGCATTACTCTATAACAAAATGTCCCCCATGGCGTAATGAAGGAAGTTTTTCTCTGTCTTCGACAACCAATTTGATTTGATTATACCCTGCATATCCATCCATGAAAGAATAAAGAGTATTTGTAGCAAGTGTGATCTACGAGCATATCGATATGTGGTAAGGGAAAATCATCTTTTGGGCTTGCACTGTTTAGGTCCCGTAATCTACGCATACTCTGATTTTTCCATTTTTCTTTACAACTTGGCACGACGTTTGCCAACCATTCAGGGTACTTTGACACAATCGAAAATTGGCCTCCAACTGTTTTTCTACTTCTTCTTTAATTTTTAAGGACCATTCTGGTTTTACTCTTCCGAGTTTCTGCTTAATGGGCCGAAATCCTCTTTTAATGGTAATCGATGCTCCACTATACTTTTATCGATTCCAGGCATATCATGGTAGGACCACGCAAACACGTCCATATATTCTCTTAGCAATTGTATTAGTTTTTCTTTGACATCATCGTCAATTTGGGTTCCAATATTTACTTCTTTCTTATTATCTTCTTGTCCCAAATTGATGACCTCAGCTTTCTCCCGATGGGGCTGTATTGATTGCGCTTCTTTTTCTAGCAGCTCTTTGCATGTCCGGGAAATGGTCCCTCCTCACCGTCTCGACTCAATCCATTCGTCTTCAGCCTTTCAGATCTTCCAAGGAGTTTTCAATCACAAACATGATCTGTATTGGTTATACTTTGTTTTAGATTTCTTTATGAGATGTATGAGAGAGAAAAGAATGAAAGAGAAAAAAATGCCTTATTGTATTGATAGAAGAAAATATTTACAAAGCCCTTATTAACCAAGAATCTCGTGATCATGGGCAGGGATCACAAGAAATACATCGGAAGTTTTTTTTTTGAAATATTTTTTTATTGCAAAAGATGGTAAAAATGATGAGCCCTAATCTGCTGGTCTTCCTTGTCCCATCTTTTATTCGGGCTTTGATAAGGGCTGGTCGTCCACCTTTGGAGTAGATGCGTCAAAGGTAATCCATCCCGCATCTATTAAATCTTGGACCTTATGCTTCAAAGCTATGCAGTTATCTACCGAATGTCCTGGAGCGTCCGAATGATAATTGCATTTTTCATTTGGCTTATACCATTCTGGATAGGGTGGTTCTATCTTCTTGGGAGGGATTCGCACAAGGAGTTTAGCATCCAACAATTTTATCAACAGACTTCCGTAGGAGGTAGGTATGGAAGTGAATTTCCTCTCTTGTCTGCGTGGCTTGGTTTGTTGCGAGGAGGCAGAAAGAGTGGTAATATTAATTGCATTCACGTCCCCTTCCTTTTTCTTTCCAAAATTCTTTTTAAAAGTTTGAGTAGAGGAATTGGAGGAAGTTTGTTGTACAATTCTTCCACTTTTCAAACCTTGTTCCACTCTTTCTCCTATGATGACTACATCCGCAAAGAGTGTTGATGTGTTTCCTATCATTTTGTCGTAATAGGGGCCAGTCAGAGAATTGATGAACATGGATGTAGTTTCCTTGTCAGATAGAGGAGGTTCCACTTGTGCTGCCAATTCCCTCCATCTTTGGGCATATGCTTTGAAGGATTCGTCGTTTTTCTTGCTTAATAATTGTAGATCCGCTTCTTTCAGGGTCGATCAATATTGTATTTATAACGACGAAGAAATGCATCTGCCAAATGTCTCCAGGTTTGGATTTGCCCTCCTTCTAGTTGCATATACCAGCTTAAGGTCGATTCAGCCAGGCTCTCCGAAAGCAAGTGGATCAGGAGTTTTTCATTATCAAGCATGTGCAGCCATCTTACTGCAGTACATTGTAAGATGGCTTCTTGGGCGGTCGTTCCCATGTATTTTGGGAAATCCGGAGTTTTGAACTTGTTAGGGAATTGGATATTTTTGACGAGACACATATCAGCCGCCTCTTTTATATCAAAGTTATGACCTTCCATGGCTCTCAGCCTTTCTTCAAGAGCAGTGATTTGTTGTTTTGATACTTCAGGAGCATGAATATGTACTGTTCTTGTACCAGATTGGTCGTGCTCATTTTGAGGTTCCTCTTCTTCTTCGTGGTGAGAGGCTTGTCCATTCTGAGGACCCTCTTGATGGAGATTCTGTTGATGCATCATTTCTAACATTTGAGCCATTTGCTCTTTCAGTGTAGTAAGCTCAGCGGTGAGCTTTCGGTTTTGTTCTTCTAGTTGTTCCATCTTCTTAGCCTTTTGAGCACGAGTGAGGACGGGCGGAAGACCAGCCACCTTCTAAATGATTTTAATGATTCTTATTATAACTTTTTATTTTAAATGATTAGTGTGGAATAAATATGCCCTAGGATGAATGTGTTTATGCATGAGAGATTTTATTTATGATGATGTTTATGCATACTTTTCTTAATGCATTGGTTTTCTCTCTTGGTTTTACCACTTATCGGATGATGTGGTATGAATGATACGACTTTGCCAAGAATTTTGTAAAAAGGTATTTTTATGATTTTTAGGGTTTTTATATTTTTTATGATTTTTAGGGTTTTTTCACTTTTTGTCTCGTTGTATGATTACCCTATGCTAATGCATCAATACAAATGCAGCAAACGTATGCACACACAATTCATACATCCACGAGCAGAGCCACGCTTATTTAATCACGAGGTAGGGTTTTCCTGCAGAAACGTGCTTGGTTTAGGTGGTTCTAACTGTTCTCACCAGGCCAAAGGTCCCCAAGGTGCCCCCATTATAGGGACCTCTCAATCTCTCAATCCTCGGGTCATGCACGGAACTCCGTGGCGACACCCTTAGACCAAAAGAAGAGAGTTATCACCTTGAGTTGGTGGTTTTCCGACAACGGTAGTAGCCCCGTGTGCCAACTAACCGATCGTATCTGCCACCCACTCCCTATAGATATTCACTCTTGCCCCCGGGTATAGAGGGACTGTTGTGTGCAAGGGTTTTTGTGTGCAATTTATATTTCAAACAATTGCAGAAATAATCATACAGCAGTTATATAAAGCCATACAATAAAAACATACAGAAGGGTAAAGGCGTAATTTCAAATCTTTACTTAGTTTGAATTTATCTGTCACTAAATGGGATCAACTCTCTAGCTTCCCCAGTGGAGTCGCCATCTGTCGCCGCCGTCCCTTTCCGACGTCCGGGGGACGTCTTAGAAACGTTTATGCGAGCGGTCGCGAAAAGATGGTTTAGACTCGCGTATTTGTTTTAAAGGGTTTTCGAAAAGGGGTTCTTATGGAGTCGCCACCAATGTTTTGACCTTAAACATTGGAAAAGGAAAAAATGTTGATTTTAAGAAAAACCGCACTTGGCCATTATAACCAGAGTTGGGTAAGGGAGTTAGTTACGTGTGGGGAAGGTGTTAGCACCCCACAACGCCCCTTTCGGGTTCCCTATGACAGATTAATTCATTTAAATAAAGACTACGAGAAATTACGCGATTACCCTATTTTATTACATAATATTAAATGGCTATCTACATGATTTTATTCTAAGTTACATACATAAAATGATGAATAAATCTAAATAAAGCAATAAAAGAGATATTAAAATAGCTGTCTACATGATCCTATTCTATATGACATAATAAAGCTAAATAAAACAATAAAACAATAAATAAAACAATAAAAGAGAAGGGAATTGAAAAGAACCTCCGTAGCAAGCTTTATATTGAGAATCTCGAGCTGTGAGGATGCGTTTTGGCAACCCCTCTCTCTACACAGTCTCTCCTCACCAATACAAGATCGACTCTACTAAAAATTTAAAGAAGAATCAAATGCCGGAATATAATTCCTTAACCGATTATTACCTATTGAAGGCAATCGGAAAGATCATTCGAGAGAGGGAGAGAAGTAGACAAGTGCTCTAAAGTGTTTCAGAGCTCTCTGGAGTGTCTGTGGTGTCAAAAAGTGGCAAATGAGCCTCCTATTTATAGTTTTTCGCAGCTGGCGCACTTTGGGACGGCCGTCTGGGTTGGGACGGCCGTCTGGACTGGGATGGCCGTCCCAAATGGCAAATTTACACAGAACGGGACCCCCAGGAAGGCCGGGACGGCCGTCCCACTTAAACTGGGTTTGGGACGGCCGTCCCACATTCGGGACGCGCGTCCCAACTGCTTAATTGCAGTTGGGACGGCCGTCCCACTTTTGGGACCATGGTCCCGGCCTGTTTTGTCCAGTTTTCGTGTTCTGGGACCCCGGGAAGCTTTCCTTTCCTTTTTCGGACATAGATTGATGTCGATGTGTGTCCGTTGAAGCTTTATCTTCATATAGGAAGTCTTCTTGGCCTTCATTAAGATACCGGGCGAGCTTTGTCTTTGTGTAGGAAGTCTCTTTTGGCTTTTACCGTGTGAATGAGTGAACTCCGTCTTCTGTTGTGGGAGGTCCTTCTTGGTTTTGGGAAGCCGGATGAACTCCATCTTTGGGTGAAATTCCTCTAGCTTTTATTTTGAGAGGCCGGGCAAAATTAGGGGTCTACATAGCCAAATCTGACTGTGCCAGAGAACTCACCAGGACCAGCACCACCATAAGCACCACAATCAGCACCATGGCACCAACACCAAGACCAGGACCAGCACCACCATAAGCACCACGATCAGCACCATGGCACCAGCACCAAGACCTGGACCAGCACCACAGCGCACCAAGACCAGCACCACAAACACTGACCATGGCACCATGCACCAGCCAAATCTGACCGTGCCAGAGAACTCACCAGGACCAGCGCCACCATAAGCACCATGATCAGCACCATGGCAGTAGCACCAAGACCAGGACAAGCACCACCATAAGCACCACGATTAGCACCATGGCACCAACACCAAGACCGGGACCAGCACCACAGCGCACCAAGACTAGCACCACCAACACTGACCGTGGCACCATGCACCAGCCAAATCTGACCGTGCCAGAGAATTCACCAGGACCAGCACCACCATAAGCACCACGATCAGCACCATGGCAGCAGCACGAAGACCGGGACCAGCACCACAGCGCATCAAGACCAACACCACCAACACTGACCGTGGCTGTAGACCCCAAATCTTTCCCAGCCTCCAAATAAAGTCAGAAGATCCCCTATTTGAAGACGGCTGAAGCCTAACAAGCCACTAGGAGAGACTATTAGGCTCCCGTACCAAGATAGGAAGGTTTTTTGGCCCGAAAATAAAGTTTCTCGCCCTGAAGGGACGAGACCGCCGTCTAGAAGGACCAGACCGCCGTCTCGTCTCAACGCCAGGATGAGACCGCCGTCTCGATTTTCCAGACGGCGGTCTCGATTCCTGCCAAGTCGAGACGGCGGTCTGGATTTTCCAGACGTCGGTCTCGTCCCTCTGCCAAGTCGAGACGGCGGTCTGGATTTTCCAGACGGCGGTCTTGACCCTATCAGATGAGACGGCGGTCTCGACCTATCAGGCGCGAAAAACTATAAATAGGGGCGTCATTTCTCCCTTTTGACACACCAAGCAACAAGAGCTCTCCCTTCTCTCTACAATTTCTCTCTCTAAGAATCCCTCCGAGGCATTTCCGGAGTTTCTGAGTGTCTCTAGGCATAGACTGAGCGTTCTAAATCTTCTTAAGAATCCCTCCGAGGCATTTCCGGAGTTTCTGAGAGTTGTAGAGTGAAGGGTTGCCAAAACGCACCCTCTCTTTTTAAGATATACAAAAGCTTGCTTTGGAGGTGCATATTCTCCCTCTTTATTTTTATTACTTCCATTTAAATTATGCAATAGAAGCTAGGGCCATGTAGTCATATATCTAAATACCGCATATTAAAAGGGTAAAAGCGCAATTTTCTAGTTTAATTATTCACTCAAAATAGCCGGCCTGTCATAGGGAACCCGAAAGGGGCGTCGTAAAGGGACTAATACTCCCTTTACGCGTAACTAACTCCCTTACCCAACTCTGGTTCTAATGACCAAAGTTGGTTTTCGAAAACCAACGCCTTTTTAAACCCCTTTTCCGATGTTTATGGTAAAAATATCGGTGGCGACTCCATAGAACCCAAAATAAATAAGTCCTTGGGTTAGCCCGGTTATCGGACAACCCAAGGACACTTTTCGAAAACCTCGCCCCTAGGTTAGCCCGGTTATCGGACAACCTAAAGGCATTGTAACCACCAATAAAAAATGCGAAAATCAAGAGAGTCGAAAAAACCATCGCGTCGCTCCGACCGCGCCCCTTTTTTGGGAGGCGGCGACAGATGGCGACTCCACTGGGGAAGCCTAGAGAGTTGATCCCATTTAGTGATGGGCCAGCTTAAAAATAATTAAACCAAGAAGATAGCGCTTTTACCCTACCTTGTATTATAACATGCTTTATTGTTTGGCTTTCAAATAACTGTTTCTTGTTTATACTTACGCAATTGACTGAAATATAAATTGCACACAAAACCTTTGCACACTACAGTTCCCTCTATACCCGGGGGCAAGTGAGATAACCATAGGGAGTGGGTGGCAGGTACGGTTCGCTGCAGTTAGGGCCTTGTGCCCACCAGTGTGATCGGAAACCACCACTCAAGGTGATAACCTTCCTCTTTTGGCAACAAGACCGACTCTGGCCTTAGTGCTGAGCATGGTTGGACGGCTGGAGAGTGGGGACCCTATAATGGGGGCACCTTGGGGGCCTTAGCCTGGTGAGAACAGCTAGAACCTACCCTAACCAATGCACTTTTCTGCAGGAGAACCCTACCTCGTGATAAAAACAAAATCTCGCATGTTCGGGGATGATCGAATTGTATGTGCATATGATTGTTGCATTTGTATGTTGCATAGCATAACCAAACAACAGAAAAACCACAAAAAAAATAAAAAATAAAAAAAAAAACATTTTTTGCAATAAACACCCTTATCTCGGACAGTCTGCCTTTTAGCTAGCCTGGTTTCAGGTTCTTTGCAAGCTAAGTAGCCACGCAGTTCCGACAGAAGAGATAAGGGATGCTAAATATTCTTTCACATAAAGCCACATTTTATCTCGGACAGTCTGCCTTTTAGCTAGCCTGGTTTCAGGTTCTTTGTAAGCTAAGTAGCCACGCAGTTCCGACAGAAGAGATAAAAGGCTATAAAATAAAAATTTAAAATAAATAAATAACAAAAAATAAAATAATAACAAAATCAAAACATTTATAAAAATAATTTTGACAGAGTCGTATCATTCATATCACATCATGTCAAAAGTAGAAAAAACCAAGAGAGAAAATAAATGCATAAGGAAAGTATGCATACGCATCATTTTAATAAATCCCTAAAAAATGGGTCTTAGGGGCGTTTTTTGGGAAAATTACTGGGCCAAATCCCCTTCAGGTATTTAAAACCTGATTCCTCACCTCTTTCTCTTCGTTTTGACATGCTGTACGTCCAAATCTGACATCCCAGTCAAAAGTTATCGAACTTTGAACATCTATCGCCCTTTTGCACTGGTGCATGCACAAATACATTTATTCTAGGGAGCACTAGATATCCCTAAGACAATGGCGAAAGAGGCCCCGAGCACATTTGTGACCTTCACGACAAGGAAGGGACAAGTGTACTAAGGTGTGATGGTGACCCCCATTATAATTTTCAAGTCTGTGATGGGGAAGGAACCATTACACCGAGGTGGGTAGGATACCCCACAAAGCGTAAGCTTTAAAGAGGATACCTAAGCCATCGTCTTAAGGAATATTCATCTTATAAATCATTCATTTTAAACAGTAAAAATCTTTTTGCATTCTAGAAAGCGGCTAGTATTCTTCATGCCCTCATCCGCGTACAAAAAAAAAAACACAAAATCCCAAACACTATCATACATCATGTTAGAAAATAAAACATGATAATGTTTAGGAAAAAACAAACACTTGCATACATGCATCCACCAAACTTCATCCTCATAACATACATCTAACAATAGACAGTTGAAGAAAGTGAACATTCCTCAATACCATGAAAAGAGGATAGGGCATTCGCATGCCATGCACAAAAAAGAAGAAGAAATTAAATAGAAATTCTAACCCGCCTATTTAGGCTTCAAAACATTGCATTGAGGAATGTACACTGTATGGATGAAATAAATAAAATTGTTTGTTTTCATCATCTCTCAACCGTCTATTGCGTTGCATTCATAAATTGCATTCATTCTCATAATAATAAGATAATAAAAAGAAAGGATTAGTCGATGTGCTTTCCACGAATCGAAGTAGGGTGAAGGGCAAACCTTTTGCCGTCAAGTTCTTTCCAACAGTTGATCCGCCTAATAAGGAAGAGGGGGCAAGGATGCCACTACATTTGTTCACGCCTCGGATAAGGCTGCACCATGGAGATACAAAAAACATCACCCATCATTGAGGATATCTCCAACATAGTTGGCATTGGGGGCAAAATTAGAAGTAGAAGAATCTACTCCCACGAGGAGCTACAAGACAATGCTCCCAAGAATAAAGGAAAAAATAAAAGACTGAAGGAAAACATAATCCAAAGAGGAAACAGGGTAGACTTTGGATTCACGATGCTAAGGCAGTTCTCCCAATACTCCACCAAAGAGACAAACTCAGGGTAGGCGACAAGCTAGTCACAGTTTAAGCTAAAAACGACATTTGGATCAGCAAGTCGTCTGCCCTACTTTGAATGAAAGCGGCTAAAGAGGACCTTCGAAATACCTTTTGCCAATATAAAAAGACTTCCCCGACAATATGAAGGTGACCCACATGGTGAGGAAATATGGATGTCGCCCAAACCAAGGGCTCATTAAGAAACTTTCAAGGAATAAGGGAGCCACCAAATTTTAAAGATAATCCTTTGAAGCATAATCCTACAAAGGATCAAGCTGCACGGAGAAAAGGGAAGTCTCCCCTCTGCACCTCAAATCAGATTTTCCCATATAGAGGGGTTCAAGCGTCAAAAGCGACTTTAGTCATTAGGTGTTCTCCTTCTGATTCTTAGGGTTGTAAATCCAATGACTATTAGAGATTACTCCTCGGGTCTAGCCCGACCCCCGAGCATTGTAGGGCACACATTTCCCTATTAATTACAAAGAATGTCATTCTTACTATCTGCTTCTCTTCTTGCTATTAATGCCTAAACCTCATTAATAACCATGTTTAAGCAAACGTTTTCAAAAGTGCGTCAAAGTAATCAAAATGCGCCATTGACCAAAATAAAAGTCAAATCCATCACTACTGATTGACTAGAAACACAAAATAAAGTTTTACCTTGTCATAAATAAAGTCGTGTTTCGCCAACGTTGTGCAAAAAGAAAAAAAAAATCAAAAGAAGCCCATAAAAGCCAAAGGCAAAAAAAAAGAGGCAAGATACCCGGTAGGAAACCCACCAAGGGGGCTACGCAAAAGTTAGGGTAAACCCGCTAGGAAACCCGAACAACCATAAAGGGTAGCCTAGGCAAAAACTAGGGTTACAAAATAAAGTCCAATAGGTTTCCCTAAACAAGAAAAAAAGAAACCTATACAAAATTTAGGATAAAACAAAACACAACATCCTAAGCTGAAAACCCAAAGGGTAGACTAGGGAGGTCAATCAGCCATAGCAAGCGCCATAGAATAAGACGCCACTTCATAAACAAAACGTTTGTTTAAACTAGCCTAAACACTCTAACCAACCTTGGCTAGCCGTGCTTACAAAAACCATTTTTTGTCAAAATAAAACAATTCTAAAACACAAGCCTTTGAATTAAATATCCTCTTCTTTCTCTTCTCTTGACCCTTACTACTACAACATTCTAGTAATTAGTTGGAAAATGTGGAGATAGTAATCAATAGGAGGATTGACATCCCCAAGGAAAGGGGGGGCACACTGACATGACAAGTCACTCTGCAATCAACACAATCATTCTTCGGTCACGACAAAGTCAAGACGGCGAAATCAGTACAGCCTACTCTGTCAACGAAAGCACATAACGTCTGAAGCTCATCAGAAGTAAAAGCACATTGGTTAATCCTTTTGAAAAATTAATTGAAATAGTATTATAGGACGCATATTACAAACATTGCATGCATATGATAGGCTCCTATCTCTCAAAAAAAGAAGAGAAAGAAAAAATGACAATAAAAAGAATAATGCCTGCTAGGAGATTCTTAGGCAAAAGTTAGGGTAGCCTGCTAGATCGAAAACCCGCAAAGGGCGGTCTAGGCAAAAGTTAGGGCATTCATAAAAAAGGAAAAAGCCCGCTAAGATATCCTAGGCAAAAAGTAAGGCAGTCCGCTAGACCGAAAACCCCAAAAGGGCGGTCTAGGCAAAAGATAGGGCTAAACCAAAAATGAATAAAAGAGAGGGGCCCTTCATCATAATCATAAAAAGTCCAGCAGGAGAATGCCAGTCACTTTTCCAGATGCATCAATAAAAAAGAATAGATTGCATTTAGGGCATCCACACACAAATAGTCGCACAAAACGACTTTGTCAAAATCAAAAATGAAAAAAAAAATAAAATAAAAATCACTTCAGATAAATAACAAAAAAACGAAAAGCATTCATGCATATAAGGAGACTAGCTCCATGTTTGTGATTGAAAACAGGATCACTGAGACTGAGTCTCCAAATAATGCCCTCAAGAAAGCGGAGCAAGTCGTCAATCAAGCGACTCAGTAGAATAATAGCTTCTGAAAATCAAGAGCTCCAACTACCATCCTTCTACCCAGAAAAGAAGGCACAAGAAAGTAATAAAGTCTCCAAACATTGCTCTCCCTCAAGAAAGAAGAGCGAGTTGTCATAATCAAATAAGCTCAGAAGAAATAAGAAGCTTTCAGAAGCCAAAGCTCCAGTCATCATTTTTCTACCTAATAAAAGAGGGCACAATCATCAGACATCATAAAAGAAAAGTCGACGGAAAGGCTTAGTCATCCCCAAGAGGATCCCTGCCTACTCCGAAGGCAACACAAAAAATTACCCCATGGCTCAGCACCGCCATCACATGAGTCATCAGGCACACTCACCCAAAGTCTCCTCCACACTCCCCAATGGAGAATAAAGGCTTCAAGAGCCCATCATCATCAACAGTCAAAAGAGTCCAAACCATCAAGGGCTCAACAAAAAGAAAGAAGAGAAAAGAAGAGAAAACCCTTCATCTCCAGCAGATGACCAAAAAAGGCCATGACAGAGAAGGCCAAATAAAAATCCTCAAGTGGATCTCCCAAAAATCTACAAAAAAAGAATCAGAAATTCCCATCCCCCAGTTGAATAAGAACTTCACAAAGGTCAACTCACATTAAGGAGTCAGGACTCCATCCCAGAAAAGAAAATTCTGATCCCCAGGAAGTTGACAATCCCCTGATGGATCACCAAAGAAAACTTTATCCCCTGCGGATCCCCAAAAAGAAGAAAAAGCCTGCGTGTATAAAAGAAACTAAAAAGTAAAAAGGCGCACGCATTATCCCCGTTAAAAAGCCAGACTTCAAAATCACGATAAAAAAGAGATAAATCGCGAAAAAAGGCGAAATCAATCCTAACTTTTAGGCAATCAATAAAATCCCTAAGTGGGTCACCGCAGAAAAGAAAAACAAAAAAAGAAGGAATTGGAAATTTCATTCCTTCAACAGAATAAGAGCACCACAAAAGTTAGCTCGCACCCACAGCCAACAAGGAGTCAAAACTCCATTCCCTCAAAGGGGAAATCAAAATTAGATCCCCGGGAAGGCAACCAATTCCCCGGTGGATCAATCAAAAAGAAAGATCATCCCTGGTGAGCCTACTGCGAAGGCAAAACTTCAGATTCATCCTCAGAATGTCATTTGCCTACGCATAGGCAAACAAGAGCCAGCATCCCTATAAGGGAATATCAGCCTAGTCAGAGGCAAAACAAAATTCAGCCAAAAGTCTTCACTTCCGATGAAGCATCTGCCTACTCAGAGGCATTACCAGAAACTCAATGGATATCCGCCTACTCAAGAGGCATCACCAAGACCAACAAATCCCCATAAGGATTCCTGCCTACCTAAGAGGCACTCATCAAAAATCCCCGACAACCAGCAAAGTCGGATGACCACTGTTAGATATGATTAGATATTAGTTGATATTATTTGATATTGTTGAGATATTGTTAGATATTGTTAATCACAATATCAAATAATATCTTTTATTTACCCTATTTGTATTCTGTTACTCTTTTAAGGAGTACCTTTCTTTATTATAAATACACTGCCCTATGTGTGGTAAATACACAAGGGAAATTAATCCTATACAATTTTCCCTATATTCAACATGGTATCAAGAGCTTAAGGTCTCTTGGGATTTTTTTTCGGCTCTGCCACTGAACCTGCAGCTGTCGCCGCCTCCACCACCGTCCGCCGCCACCGCCGCCGTCGCCGGAGTAGCAGTTCGGACCGCCGAGCACAGGGTTTTGCTCGCCTCCTCCGTGCGACCTCCACCGTGGAAGTTTCGCGGTCATCGGAGCAGCCACGCTCCCTCACGCGCCTCCCGAAGCCGCGCCACCTTCTCCCATTCCGCCGCGCGTGGCAGTGCGTCTCGCCGTCGTTCAGGCCGCCGATCTTTGCGCCGGCGTCGCCTCCTTCTCCTCTCTCTGGATCTGTCCTCGCTGCTCCAATCGGACCTCTTTGGTTTTTTAGGGTTTTTTCTCTCTCTTCCTCCATGGCATCTTCCGCTGCCACTTCCAATTCTGAAGTTACCTCTGTCAGCTCCGGTGGGTCTGAGCAATCTGTTTTTACTAATTATGTCAATGTGAATTTACCCATTGATAAATTAGATGGTACGAATTATGCAACATGGCACCCCAGTCTTTTGGGTTCCCCTGTTACACCCAGTTTTACCGCTACCAGTTCCTCCCTTTTGCGGGTGCCATGTAAACCTCTCAATATTCCCCCTGTAGTTTCTAATGATTCATCTGCCTTGGCCTCTCACCGTGATGATCGTAATCGCTCTCACAAGCCAGGCAAAGGGCGTGTCAAGTGTGACCATTGTGGCAAACTAGGCCACAAAATTGACAAATGTTATGCTTTACATGGTTATCCTCGCCGATCTGCTGCAGTTGCTCAGACTGATTCTTCCGCACAATCCTCTACTGTGGATCCTCCTTCGTCTGTACCTTCAGACAAATCTGCTATCTTCAATGATTTTCTTCAATGGTATGAGGATCGAAAGCCCTCCAGTTCCACTACTTCTATTGCCCACACAGGTACATCTTTTGCTGGTCTGACTCACTCTTCTTCTATTGGCTCTTGGGTTCTTGACTCAGGCGCCACCGATCACATCACTGGTAACAAATCCTTATTTTCCTCTTTCACTTCTTCTCATAATTTACCCTCTGTTACAATGGCTAATGGATCTACAACTTTAGCTCATGGTGTTGGAACGATTACTCTTTTTCCCTCGTTGTCCATTGATAATGTTTTGTATGTACCCGGGTCCCCCTTTAACTTATTATCCATTAGCCGTCTAACTCGATCTCTTGATTGTGTTATCTCTTTTACCAAAACTTCTGTTTCCTTACAAGACCGGAGCTCGCAAAGAGTGATTGGCACCGGATGTGAGTCACATGGACTTTATTATCTTCAACCTTCTCCACATGTTGGCACAGTTATGGAGTCTCCTTCTCTCCTTCATGCTCAGCTTGGTCACCCTAGTCTGCGCAAATTACAGCAACTTGTTCCCAGCTTATCCCAGTTGTCCAGTTTGGTGTGTGAGTCTTGTCAATTAGGCAAACATAGTCGTACTTCCTTTTCTCGTAGTGTTTCCCAGCATGCTTCATCCCCCTTTGCCTTAGTTCACTCTGACATTTGGGGACCCAGTCGTGTTAAGTCTAATTTAGGTTTTCAATATTTTGTTACTTTTATTGATGATTTCTCTCGTTGTACTTGGTTATTTTTAATGAAAAATCGTTCTGAGGTGTTTTCTATATTCCAAAACTTTTATCATGAAATTAAAAATCAATTTGGTGTCTCTATTCAAACTTTTCGAAGTGATAATGGCCGTGAATATCTTTCAAACTCGTTTAAACAATTTATGGCTTCTCATGGCATTCTTCATCAAACTTCCTGTGCTTATACCCCTCAACAAAATGGGGTGGCTGAGCGCAAGAATAGACACCTTATTGAAACAACCCGTACTCTTTTAATTCATGGTGCGGTTCCTCAACATTTTTGGGGTGATGCTGTTCTTACTGCCTGTTATCTTATTAATCGTATGCCCTCTTCGGTTTTAGATAACAAAATTCCCCATTCTATTTTATTTCCTCATGACACTCTCCATCCTTTACCTCTGAAGGTTTTTGGGTCTACCTGTTTTGTCCACAATTTTGATCCTGGTCATGATAAGTTATCTCCTCGATCACACAAATGTGTTTTCCTAGGATTTACTCGATCCCAAAAAGGATACAAGTGTTTTTCTCCTTCTCTTAATCGCTATTTTGTGTCTGCCGATGTCACCTTCAATGAGTTTTCCTTTTACTTTAAGGACCCTTCCCTACCTGTCGAGTCTCCATCTCGCTACAGTTCCCATTCCTGTTCTCATTGATCCTTATGTTGAGGACCAACCACCATTAGCCCCTCCTCCTCCACCACCCCTTCAGGTTTATAGTCGCAGACCTTGCCCACAACAGACGCCACATGACTCACTCCCAGTGCCAAATACTCTGCCTCCTCCGGCTTCAGTCCACGAGTCCGACCTTCCTATTGCCCTTCGTAAAGGTACGCGTTCTACTCGTAATCCTTCTCCACATTATACTCGCTATTAGTTATCATCGAATTTCTTCACCATTTTATACACTGTCTCTCGTCTATTTCTTCTGTGTCTATTCCTAAATCTGTCTCGAAGCCTTAGCCCACCCTGGTTGGCGTCAGGCCATGCTAGATGAACTCGGTGCTCTTCAGACTAGTGGAACCTGGACACTTGTCCCATTACCATCTGGAAAATCTGTTGTTGGTTGCAGGTGGGTCTTCGCTATCAAGGTTGGTCCTGATGGTACTATTGATCGCCTCAAAGCTCGCCTTGTAGCCAAAGGCTATACCCAAATTTTTAGGTTGGATTATGGTGATACTTTCTCTCCAGTGGCAAAGATGGCTTCTGTTCGTTTATTCATTGCCATGGCTGCTATTCAACAATGGCCTCTTTATCAACTGGATGTCAAAAATGCTTTCTTGAATGGCGATTTGCAAGAAGAGATTTATATGGAGCAACCTCCCAGATTTGTTGCTCAGGGGGAGTCTTCTGGATTGGTATGTCGTCTTCGCAAATCTTTATATAGCCTAAAATAGTCTCCTAGGGCTTGGTTTGGCAAATTTAGTAGCGTTGTTCAACAATTTGGCATGACTAGAAGTGAGGCAGACCACTCAGTCTTTTACCGTCACTCGAATGCTGGATGTATCTATTTGATAGTGTATGTCGATGACATTGTTCTTACAGGTAGTGACCATCATGGCATCTCTCAGATGAAACAACACCTTTGCCACCATTTTCAAACCAAAGATCTTGGCAAACTCAGATATTTCTTGGGTATTGAGGTAGCACAATCTACCGATGGCATTGTTATATCTCAAAGAAAGTATGCATTGGATATTTTGGAGGAAACTGGGTTGATGAATTCAAAGCCTGTTGACACACCCATGGATCCTAATACCAAACTCTTGCCAAATCAGGGGGAGCCAATGTCAGATCCTGAACAGTATAGAGGATTAGTTAGAAAATTAAATTATTTTACAGTTACTCGCCCTGACATTTCCTTTGCAGTCAGTGTGGTGAGTCAATTCCTCAATTCTCCTTGTCAAGATCATTGGAATGCAGTCATCCGTATATTGAAGTACATCAAAAAGTCTCCTGGAAAAGGTTTGGTTTATGACTCCCATAATCATACAAGAGTTGTCTGCTATTCGGATGCTGATTGGGCAGGATCTCCCTCTGATAGAAGATCTACATCCGGGTATTGTGTTTCCATTGGTGGTAACTTGATCTCATGGAAAAGTAAGAAACAAAGTGTTGTGGCAAGATCCGATGCAGAAGCGAGTATAGAGCTATGGCCTCGGCTACCTGTGAACTTATTTGGCTCAAGCAATTGCTTAAAGAGCTACAATTTGGAGATGTCACTCAAATGACACTAGTGTGTGACAATCAGGCTGCTCTCCATATAAGCTCTAATCCTGTCTTTCATGAGAGGACTAAACACATTGAGATTGACTTGCCATTTTATTCGAGAAAAGATTATGTCCGGAGACATCAAGATCGAGTTCGTTAACTCATGTGATCAATTAGCAGATATTTTCACTAAGTCTTTACGGGGACCTAGGATGGATTATCTTTGTACCAAGCTAGGCACATACGATTTGTATGCTCCAGCTTGAGGGGGAGTGTTAGATATGATTAGATATTAGTTGATATTATTTGATATTGTTGAGATATTGTTAGATATTGTTAATCACAATATCAAATAATATCTTTTATTTACCCTATTTGTATTCTGTTACTCTTTTAAGGAGTACCTTTCTTTATTATAAATACACTGCCCTATGTGTGGTAAATACATAAGGGAAATTAATCCTATACAGTTTTTCCCTATATTCAACAACCACTATCAAAAGATCAAAACAAGAATCCCCAGCAACCAACGAAGCTGGATGAACACCGACAATCCCCGGCACAACCCGGATGACCATTCCAAAAAGGTCCGAGCACATCTACCAACACAGAGATCACTCCCCAAGGAGTCGGCGCATGAGCTACCCGAGCAGTAAGCCGCCACCACCACCAGTCCTACGCAACGGACTGTACCAGCCTGATAAGGGGTTTATACCTATCACCCAGCACACAAGGAGCGCCTAACCGGCGCATGGGCCACATGAACTGTAAGCTGCCATTACCACCCTGATGGGGGGTTCATACCCATCCGGTCCCACACAACGGACCGTACCACCCTAATGGGGGGTTCATACCCATCCGGTCCCACACAACGGACCGTACCATCCTGATGGGGGGTTCATACCCATCCGGTCCCACACAACGGACCGTACCACCCTGATGGGGGGTTCATACCCATCTGGTCCCACACAACGGACCGTACCAGCCTGATGGGGGGTTCATACCCATCCAGTCCCACACAACGGACTGTAACTACCAGCCTGATGGGGGGTTTATACTCATCAACCGAAGGATCGGCTACATCTGGAGTAGTATCTAGAGGTTCTACCACGTGTCAACCAAAGGGATCGGCTACGTTAGGAGTAGTATCCTAGAGGCACACAACACAACATCTCCCCAGAGGATTATCCGCCACAAGACGGGATGTCCGAAGGGTAGCCGGGCGAGAGGGTCAACTCCTTTACCTTCCTATCTACCTGTCTGGCATAACAAAGCCAACAGTCGATTAGTCAGGTAAATGGGGGGCAGCTGTAGACCCCAAATCTTGCCCGACCTCCAAATAAAGTCAGAAGATCCCCTATTTGAAGACGGCTGAAGCCTAACAAGCCACTAGGAGAGACTATTAGGCTCCCGTACCAAGATAGGAAGGTTTTTTGGCCCGAAAATAAAGTTTCTCGCCCTAAAGGGACGAGACCGCCGTCTGGAAGGACCAGACCGCCGTCTCGTCTCAACGCCAGGACGAGACCGGCGTCTCGATTTTCCAGACGGCGGTCTCGATTCCTGCCAAGTCGAGACGGCGGTCTGGATTTTCCAGACGGCGGTCTCGTCCCTCTGCCAAGTCGAGATGGCGGTCTGGATTTTCCAGACGGCGGTCTCGACCCGGTCAGAGGAGACGGCGGTCTCGACCTGTCAGGCGCGAAAAACTATAAATAGGGGCGTCATTTCTCCCTTTTGACACACCAAGCAACAAGAGCTCTCCCTTCTCTCTAGAATTTCTCTCTCTAAGAATCCCTCCGAGGCATTTCCAGAGTTTCTGAGTGTCTCTAGGCATAGACTGAGCGTTCTAAATCTTCTTAAGAATCCCTCCGAGGCATTTCCGGAGTTTCTGAGAGTTGTAGAGTGAAGGGTTGCCAAAACGCACCCTCTCTTTTTAAGATATACAAAAGCTTGCTTTGGAGGTGCATATTCTCCCTCTTTATTTTTATTACTGCCATTTAAATTATGCAATAGAAGCTAGGGCCATGTAGTCATATATCTAAATACCGCATAATAAAAGGGTAAAAGCGCAATTTTCTAGTTTAATTATTCACTCAAAATAGCCGGCCTGTCATAGAGAACCCGAAAGGGGCGTCGTAAAGGGACTAATACTCCCTTTACGCATAACTAACTCCCTTACCCAACTCTGGTTCTAATGACCAAAGTTGGTTTTCGAAAACCAACGCCTTTTTAAACCCCTTTTCCGATGTTTATGGTAAAAATATCGATGGCGACTCCATAGAACCCAAAATAAATAAGTCCTTGGGTTAGCCCGGTTATCGGACAACCCAAGGACACTTTTCAAAAACCTCGCCCCTAGGTTAGCCCGGTTATCGGACAACCTAAAGGCGTTGTAACCACCAATAAAAAACGCGAAAACCAAGAGGGTCGAAAAAACCATCGCATCGCTCCGACCGCGCCCCTTTTTTGGGAGGCGGCAATAGTGGCACCATGCACCAGCCAAATCTGACCGTGCCAGAGAACTCACCAGGACCAGCACCACCATAAGCACCATGATCAGCACCATGGCACCAGCACCAAGACCAGAACCAGCACCACCATAAGCACCACGATTAGCACCATGGCACCAGCACCAAGACCGGGACCAGCACCACAGCGCACCAAGACCAGCACCACCAACACTGACTGTGGCACCATATACCAGCCAATTCTGACCGTTCCAGAGAACTCACCTGCACCAGCACCACCATAAGCACCACGATCAGCACCATGGTACCAGCACCAAGACCAGGACCAGCACCACCATAAGCACCACGATCAGCACCATGGAACTAGCACCAAGACCTAGTCCAGCACGACAGCGCACCAAGACCAGCACCACCAACACTGACCGTGGCACCATGCACCAGCCAAATCTGACCGTGCAAGAGAACTCACCAGGACCAGCACTACCATAAGCACCACGATCAGCACCATGGCACCAGCACCACCATAAGCACCACGATCAGCACCATGGCACCAGCACCAAGACCGGGACCAGCACCACAGTGCACCAAGACCAGCACCACCAACACTGACCGTGGTACCATGCACCAGCCAAATCTAACCGTCCCAGAGAACTCATCAGGACCAGCACCACCATAAGCACCATTGTCGCCGCCGTCAAAACGAGGCGGTCGGAGCGACGCAATGGTTTTATCGACCCTTCTTGTTTTCGCGTTTTTTAATTGTGGTTACAACGTCTTCAGGCTGTCCGATAACCGGGCTAATCTGGAGACGAGGTTTTCGAAAAGAGTCCTTGGGCTGTCCGATAACCGGGCTAACCCAAGGACTTATTTATTTTGGGTTCTATGGAGTCGCCACCGATATTTTTACCATAAACATCGGAAAAGGGGTTTTGAAAAAAAGGCGTTGGTTTTCGAAAACCAACTGTGGTCATTAGAACCAGAGTTGGGTAAGGGAGTTGGTTACGTGTAAAGGGAGTATTAATCCCTTTACGACGCCCCTTTCGGGTTCCCTATGATAGGCCGGCTTATTTTTATTGATAAACTAGAAAAACACACTTTTGCCCTTTTTATTCTGCGGAATTTTAAAAGTATGACTACATGGCCCTATTACCTACTGCATAATTTAAGATAAAAGCGGTAAAGGTGGAAGGAGAGAATTTGAACCTCCGAAGCACGCTTTTTATATTAATACTCTGGAAAAATAGGGTGCTTTATGGCAGCCCTTCACTCTACAAGACGTCAGAAAACCTCTCGAACGCCGAAAATCACTCTTGAAAGCACTCAAAAACTCTGGAAATGCGTCGGAGGGATTCTAGAGAGAAGTTTTAGAGAGAAGGGAGAGCTATGCAGCTGTGGTGTGTGGAAATGAGGGGGGGAGAGCCCCTATTTATAGTTTTTCGCGCTGTCAGATGGCGAGACCGCCGGTCTCGTCTGACAGGGTCGAGACCGCCGTCTCGTCCAACGAGACCGCCGTCTCGTCCAACGAGACCGCCGTCTCATTTTCGTAAGCAACGAGACCGCCGTCTCATTTTCATAAGCAACGAGACCGCCGTCTCATTTTCGTAAGCAACGAGACCGCCGTATGGATGAACGAGGACGCCATCTCGTTCTTCGTATGCAACGAGACCGTCGTCTCGTTAGACGAGACGGCGGTCTCGCTTGCTACGCGAGACGAAACGGCGGTCTGGGTCATGCAGAAGGCGGTCTTGTCCCTTCGAGGCAAGAAAACTTATTTTTTGGGCCAAAAAACCTTCCTATCTTGGTACGGGAGCCTAATAGTCTCTCTTAGTGGCTTGTTAGGCTTCATCCGTCTTCAAATAGGGGATCTTCTGACTTTATTTGGAGGCCGGGCAAGATTTGGGGTCTACAGCTGCCCCCCTTTACCCGATCAGTCGACTGCTAGCCTTTCGTGCCTAGGTGGTCGACTGGAGGGTAAAGGAGTTGACCCTCTTGCCCGGTTTCCCTTCGGATGCACCGTCTTTGTGGCGGATGATCTTCTGGGGAGATGTTGTGTTGTGCGTCTCTGGGATGCTCCTTTGATGCGGTAGCTGACCCCTTCGACTTATGAGTACGAACCCTCATCTGGTTTGATGAGTACGAACCCCCATCTGGTTTGACGAGTACGAACCCCCGCCTGGTAAGCCCCCTTCTGTAAGGATTGATGAGTTCACACCCCCATCTGGTGTTTAGCCTCCGGATGCTCCATCTTGCGGTAGCTGATCCTTTGGCCGTGATGGCGGCGTACTGATTCTGACCATGCGCCGGTGTGGAACCTTGGGATGCTCCTTTGACGCGGTAGCTGACCCCTTGGCTGACGAGTATGAACCCCCGTCTGGTTATGTGCCTCTGGATGCGCCTTCTTGCGGTGGCTGATCCTTTGGCAATGGTGGCGGCTTACTGATTCTAACCATGCGCCGATGTGAAACCTTGGGATGCTCCTTTGACTCGGTAGCCGATCCTTCGGTTGATGGGTATGAACCCCCCATCAGGCTGGTACAGTCCGTCGTGTGGGACTGGATGGGTATGAACCCCCCATCAGGGTAGTGGTGCAACTTACTGATCCGGCTCGGGCGCAAATCAGGCGCAGCTCTCTGAAGAGTGCTGCTTATGTTGATTTGACTGCTTTTCGGATCTCTTGAATAGTCATCCGGGTTGCCGGAAAGTTGGTTTGTTTATCCAGCTTCATTGGCTGCTGGGGATTCTTTGTTCTTTTGATTTTTGTGGTGGTTATTCGACTCTTGCTGGTCAGCCGGGTTGTTTTTCTTTGTGTTCGACTTTTGCTTGGTAGTCGGTTTGAGGTAGTTGTTTTTAATCCTGCCTTTTTCTCGCGGTTTTATTTCTTTTTTCCTCGCGATTTCGGATTTTGGCTTTTTATTGAGCGCGTGCCTTTTAAGTTTCTTTTATTGCGCTGGCTTTTGGAAAGGATGGCAAAAAGATGTACGAAATAAAATTTTATTCATGAGGAAATTTTATTACATCCCTATCTTTTGGAGCTACTATCCCTAGGGGCTATCCTCTGGACCTGATCCCTGGGGAGGGTAATGCTGGTACATGTGATATCTGAAGTCCTCCTGCTCTTGGACTTCATCCTGGTACCGCTGCTGAAAAGTCGCCCAATCTTGGCGCATGTTTTGTTGGTGCTGATACATTTCCCCCAGCCGGGTGTCAAAGGCCTCTTGCCTTTGGGACAATTGCTCTACTGTTTGGAAGAGCTGCTCATGTCTCTGGGACACCTGCTCTTGCCTCACAGTCATACTGTTGAGCTGCTGGCATAGGTCGCTCATGTGGAGGTGCATGCCAGCAAAGTCATCTGAGTATCGGGGCGGCTGTTGCTGCTGCTGTTGCTGTTGGGAGCCGGGGGATGTGGGCATATCCTGCATCACATCCTGGAGTTCTAATGCGAAATCCAGGGTGGGATGGAGAGCCAGCTGGCTCCCTCTGCGGATCAGCATTCCCATGCTGACCAAGATCGTCCCGCCGATGGACTCGGGTCGCAGGTTGTGGGCCAGTTCTTCCCGTCCGGGGCACCCAACCTTTTCTGCTAAGGGGGTGATGAGGGGAGCAACGAGGACGCCCCCCGCAGATCTGTTCCCGAAGTCCCTGAGGGCTCTCAGGAAGAAGTACCCAGGGTTGCAGCGCCGTCTTTGGCTCATGCAGTATAGTATGAAGAGGTCAGGAAGGGATATCTTCCCTTGACTTTCTTTTCTCCCGTGTATAGTTCCAGCCAGCAGCTTGTGGCAGATGCGGAGTGCTGGGGGAAGCGCAGATCCCCTCATCAGCGTGGGCAACGTGGTGGCTCCCGTGAGCTCGTGCCACATCTCAGCAGCAGTAAGGTGGGCGGGCCGTGAGCAGATGGCGTCACGGTACTCCTGGCTCATGGCTTCCTCGGGCCGGATGAACCCGATGTCCACGTTGAATTCTCTGAGGGTGGAAGTTTGGTACTGCCCATTCATAAAATATGTTACCATCTGAGTGGGCGGTAGGCCCGGGACAGTAGAGGGGTTTTCGGAGTAGGAGACGAAGGCTAAGAATTTCAGCACCGCCTGCGGGTATACATGCGTAGGTGGTGGGTGCAGCAGGAATCCCCACCCAATACTGTCTAGATGGGCCCGGACGTCGTCCTCCCATCCGAACTCCGCCAGGATGTTAAAATCTAGCTTGAGCATAGGGTGCCATTGGTAGGTCCGAATATTTTCAAGACGGGCCTGGTGTTGTGGCGTTAGCTGGGAAGGGTCCTGAGATGGCAGTGCTGCGGAACTACTAGCACCAGCAGTGCCCCTTCTCTTTCTTGAAGAGCTTCTACCGAACATATTGGCTAGAGGCGGCTTGGGGGTGCAGGAGTTGAGGGAGAGGAGCTTCTGGGGCCAAAATGAGTTGTGAGGAAGCCCAAAGCCGCGCCCCCTATATATAGGGAAAATTTTCAGATCGAGACTGCCGTCTGGGTGGACGAGACGGCGGTCTCGTTTCTCTTCCGGAACGAGACGGCGGTCTGGTGCAACGAGACGGCGATCTCATTTTTGCCAACAACGAGACGGCGTTCTGGTTGGCCCATACGGCGGTCTCGTTCTGTCGGGCAACCGAGACGGCGGTCTGGTGCACTGAGATGGCGGTCTCGTTTCACGGAAGAGATAAATTTTATTTTTTGTATTTTTTATTGCTCTTTTTGTTATTTTTGAAAGAAGTAATAGGACCTGGTCTGAAAAACATTCTATGCATGCAATGTTTTTATGTTTTGATGTCCTATAATGCCTATTTTGATTAAGTTTTCGAAGGATTTAACCAACGTGTCTTGTTGTGCCGAAAGCCTTCTGATTTGCTCGCGCTTGCCTTTTGGTCGTACCATGCCTGGACTTTCTTGTGACCGAAGAGTAGTTTCTTTCTTTCTTTTTTTTTTTTTTTTTTTTTTTTGTCTTTTCTTTTGTAGAGCACTTTTGTCATGTAGTGTCCCTTTTTCCTTGCTTTAGGGATTTCAATCCTCTTGTTGACTATATGCCTCCATATTCCCAAATTAATTATTAGAATATTGTCGTGAGGGTCAAGAGAAAAGAAGAAAAAGGAGGTGAAAATCAATGGTTTGTGTTTTAGAGGGTTGATTTTTATTGATAAAAGGATTTGTAAGAATGGCTGGCTAAGGGTTAGGCCCGAGTGTTTAAGCTTTTGCCTAAGCAAACCTTTTCCTTTTCTTTCTTTTTTGTATTCGCTTCTGTTTGCGCTTTTTGGTTTTATTTCCATCGCTTTTTTTTGGATAGCTGGCTGATTTCCCTAGATCGCCCTTTGGGTTTTCGAACTAGGATACTGTGTGTTGGCCCTAACTTTTGTCTAGGTTTACTCTCTTGTAAAAATTTGGAGAAATCCTAGCGGACCTTTATTTGTAACCCTAAATTTTGCCTAGGCTACCCTTTATTATCGTTCGGGTATCCTACCGGGTTGACCCTAACTTTTGTGTAGCCCCCTTAGTGGGTTTCCTACCGGGTAATGTGCCCTTTTCTTTCGCCTTTGGCTACTCTGGGCTTTTTCTTTTTTGTGGATTTATTTTTTTGTTCACAGTACTGGCGAAGCGTGACTTTCTTTATGGCTTGGGTGAAGTCTTTATTTTTATGTGCTTCTAATCAGCTAACTTGATGATGATAGCAATGGTGAAGGTTTGATTATTTGGAAGTGCTTCTTATTCTTTTCTTTTCTTTTTTTTTTTGTTCGTTTACTTAGACAGGGTTATGTATGTGGTCCAGCCAAAAGTAGAAGGAAGAGAAGCAGATAGAAAGAATCATTCTTATTTAATTAATGAAGGAATATGTGCCCTGCAATGCCCGGGGGTCGGGCTCGCCCCGGGGGATAGTCTCTAACAATCATGGGGTTTACATCCCTTAAACAAAGAAAAAGATTTCCTAATGACTAGAGTGGCTCTTGACGCTTGCACCCCTCCGCTTCGGAAAATCTGTTTGAGTGTGCGCAGGGTGGACTTCCCTCTTGCTCGGCCCTTGAAAGGGTTATATCCTAGGCCATACTTGTGAGAATTGTCTTTGAATTCTGGGGGTTCCCTCATTCCTTGGGAATCTGCCCCCAGTCCTTGGCCAGGATGGTAGCCATGTTTCAACATCATACGGGCTACCTTGGTGTTTCTGGGAAGTCGCTCTATGCTGGCAATTTCGAGCGCTTGAAAAGATGTTTCAAGCGCTTCTTCGGCTGCGTCCACATAGGGTTGGGTGGACGATCCACTGATCAGGATATCATCTTCTGCTTGGACCGTGACCAGTTTGTCCTCCACTATGAATTTGACTTTTTGGTGGAGCGTCGAAGGTACTGCCTTAGCGTCATGAATCCAAGGCCTGCCGAGGAGACAGCTATATGCCGGAGTTATGTCCATTACATGGAAATTGATGTTGAAGATAGTGGGTCCAATCTGGATCGGCAAATTAATCTCTCCCACTACCTCTCGCTTTGACCCGTCGAAGGCTCGAACGATGGTGCTACTTGGGCGTAGACGGGTCCCCTGGATGGTTAACTTATCCAACGTGCATTTGGGCATTACATTCAGGGACGACCCGTTATCCACAAGAACTTTGGCGATGAGGTATTCCTTGCATTTGACTGAGATATGCAAGGGCTTGTTGTGCTTTGACCCTCCGAGAGGGAGTTCTTCCTCTGTAAAGGTGAGGTGATCGTTTGTCGTAATGTGACCGACGATCCTCTCGACTTTCTCTTGGGATATTGTGTGAGGTACGTGCGCCTCGCTCAAGACCTTCAGCAGGGCATTTCGATGCGGTTCCGAGCTCATTATCAAAGATAGCAATGTGATCTTTGCAGGTGTGCGATTGAGCTGGTCAATAATGGAATACTCGCTTTGTCTTATAAATTGGAGTAATTCCTCTGTCTCCTCCTTGGATTCTTTATTTTCTTTTTCGTCTTCGGTCTTTTTATTTTTTCCTTTACTTTGAAGGACATCTTCCTGTGTGTCCTTGGGGGAGTAGATTCTTCCACTTCTAGTCGTGCCCCCAATGCCGGCTATGTTTGTTATTTCTTCTTTTATTGGTGAAGATTCCCCATATCTCCACGGTACAACTTTATCTGATTCGTAGGGGAAAGGACGTGGCATAAAAAGTCGCACTGGCGTCCTTGTCCCCTCTTCTGTATTTTTGAGGACCAACGGCCGAGGTTTATTCCCCTCTTGCGATGATTCGACCGTTGGGGTGAGCTTTATTAGGAGTGGCTTTCTCTCCATTCTTCTGAGTTGGAAGACGTGTTAGTTAATCCTTCCTTTTTATTATCTTGTTTATTAAGCGTGAAGGAGGGGAAATTAAATATGCAAATGTATGTACATGTATGCAAGTAGACAAATGTTGAATAAGAAGAATATTTCATTAATTCAGTGGACGGTGTACATTCTCCTATTCCATACTACGAAGCGTCTTTTGACAAAAGCGGAAAAGCCTAAAGAAACCCACAGGTGGGTCTTGTTTTCTTTGTAACTCTCTTTCGGCTTCCCGGACGTGTTGGGCGAGCGCTTCGCTTTGCTTGTGGATCGCTTGGCTCATTTCTTCACTGTATTGCTGAGCGTCCTTGATCTTCGCCTCTTGATGTATGACCAAGGCTTCTAGTTCGTCGAGCCTTGCAACGGCTCGGTCTTTTTCTTGTAGCACTTGGTCATATTGAGCTAGCCCGCTCTTCTCTTTAATGCGCAGCTCATAGATACCTCGGCTGAGTTTTCTGTTGTTCTCTCGCTCTTGGCGGAGATCTAGCCGAGCCTGGAGGAGTTGTTCTGACAACTCCTTGATCGTTTGAGCTTGCTGAGCTGCTTCCGCCTCAAGGTGCGCTGTCTTGGCAGTTATTTCCTGCAGTTGGCTATCCGAGCTTGTTCTGGCGGACTTGGATGCTCGGATAGCTTGTTCGTTGGCGTCAGCACATTGGTCCTTGAGGCGTTCTATTTCATGATCCTTTTTCTTGCCTTGCCTCTGTAGACCGTCAATTGTGAGGATAGAGGCTTGTTCTTTTTCCTCAAGGACCCGTATCTGGGATCCCATTATCTCTACCTTCTGGGTCAGGGCATCGACTTGTACCTGCAGCTCTTCGTTGTTGGCGACTGGAGCGGGTGTGGCGGATGGTCGGGCCATCTCTCTTCTTCTCCTCCATGCCTCATAATCACTGGTGACAGCTACCCGAGCCTTTCCTAGCTCTCTGTCTCCCATATAAACTGGCTTCTCCCACGCTTTCCTCACAGTCAGTGAATTGGCCATTGTGCATGGGTCTCCAAAGAAGCACGGTCCTCCGAGTTCCCTCGGGAGATAGTAGTTTGGGTCCTCATAAGTTGCCTTATAGCTACTCGGGTGAGTAGGCTATGCAACCCCGAGTCCTATCAAGGGTACATTCGGATGGTTCCCGCATCTCGACGAGAACTGGCCGGGTCGGAACCAAGGACGAGACCCAAATTATGTCAGTTGGCGTCCTTCTGCTTCTAACTCATCCCTCCATTCTATGGTCGAGCGTCGTTGGAGGGGGATCTTGGAGAAGCTTCTCAAGGGGTCGGGGAATATCCCCATGTGACTGGAGGCATAGAGGTGTGTGATGCTCCACACATAAAGTAGCGAAGAGCAGCAGCGGAGTGTTCTTCCTTGCTTTTGACGGCAGAAGTCTACCGAAAGCAAGGTGTCGGCAAGAATAGCGGGCAAGGGACTCTTCGAGTTCACGTCCCAGGCGAAGAAAGCGTCCATGACGGCGTGGTCAACCGTGTCGAGTTGGAAGGGGAACAGGATTGTTCCAAAGATTAATAGTGCCAGGGTTTTGTTGAAGGCAACCCACTCTGCCCTTTCAGCCAGGTAGGACAGGTGGTCTTCTAACATTGCTACTTTCCACCCCTGGGTGTTCCCTCTTCCTATCAGGGCACTTTGTCGATACGGCAGGTGGATAAGGGCAGCGACTGGTGCTGCAGGAGTATACGCTTCGTGGCGGATATGGACCCCAGCTGATTTGGGCCATTTTAACATGATTTCATACTCCTCTAGGGTGGGCACCATGTCGAACTGCGGGAATTCAAAGCACCGCAGACTTGAGTTCCAGAAGTGGACCAGTACCCTGAGAAAGACTTGATCGACACTGATTTTCAGGAGGTCCAAAACCCGTCCATAGGATTTTTCAAACTCAGTTTGGACCTCTGGGGGCATGGTCGCGCTGAGCCGTTCTATCTTCTCAGTATGGCTTCGGAGAACGTCCACCTTCCCCACTTGTCTACTTGACCCCTCCATCTTCTAAAACCAAAATGTATGCTTTGATGAAGATGATGTTTATTGTATGAATGTGAGTGTTTATTTTGCTATTTTATCATGTTGTTTTTTTTTCTACATGATGTATGGTATTTGCATTTATTTTTTGGAAGAATAAACTATCTATATGAATGTTTTATGAATGCAATGTTTTTGGACCAGGTCTTATTTGTGAATTTTGAAAAAAATGAATTTTTATTTGTACTTTTATTTATTTTATAGCCTTTTATCTCTTCTGTCGGAACTGCATGGCTACTTAGCTTACAAAGAACCTTAAACCAGGCTAGCTAAAAGGCAGACTTTCCGAGATAAAATACGGCTTTATGCGAAAAATATTTATCGTCCCTTATCTCTTCTGTCGGAACTGCGTGGCTACTTAGCTTGCAAAGAACCTGAAACCAGGCTAGCTAAAAGGCAAACTGTCCGAGATAAAGGTGTTTATTTGTAAAATATTTTTGTGATTTTGTTCTGTTGTTTGTTTATGCTATGCAACATACAAATGCAACAAACATATGCACACACAATTCGATCATCCCCGAACCGGCGAGATTCTGTTTTTATCACGAGGTGGGATTTTCCTGCAGAAAAGTGCATTGGTTTAGGGTAGGTTCTAACTGTTCTCACCAGGCTAAGGCCCCCAAGGTGCCCCCATTATAGGGTCCCCACTCTCCGCACCGTCCGACCATGCTCAACACTAAGGTCGAGTCGGTCTTGTTGCCAAAAGAGGAAGGTTATCACCTTGAGTGGTGGTTTCCGATCACACCGGTGGGCACAAGGCCCTAACCGTCAGCGAACCGTACCCGCCACCCACTCCCTATGGTTATCTCACTTGCCCCCGGGTATAGAGGGAACTGTAGTGTGCAAGGGATTTGTGTGCAGTTTATATCTCAATCAATTGCGTAAGTATAAACAAACAACAGCTTTATTGAAAGCCAAACAATAAAACATGTTATAAATACAAGTTAAGGGCAAAAGTGTTATTTTCTTGGTTTATTTATTGTTTAAGCCGGCCCATCACTAAATGGGATTAACTCTCTGGGCTTCCCCAGTGGAGTCGCCATCTGTCGCCGCCGTCAAAACGAGGCGGTCGGAGCGACGCGATGGTTTTATCGACCCTTCTTGTTTTCGCGTTTTTTATTGGTGGTTACAACGTCTTCAGGCTGTCCGATAACCGGGCTAATCTAGAGACGAGGTTTTCGAAAAGAGTCCTTGGGCTGTCCGATAACCAGGCTAACCCAAGGACTTATTTATTTTGGGTTCTATGGAGTCGCCACCGATATTTTTACCATAAACATCGGAAAAGGGGTTTTGAAAAAAAGGCGTTGGTTTTCGAAAACCGACTGTGGTCATTAGAACCAGAGTTGGGTAAGGGAGTTGGTTACGTGTAAAGGGAGTATTAATCCCTTTACGACGCCCCTTTCGGGTTCCCTATGATAGGCCGGCTTATTTTTATTGATAAACTAGAAAAACACACTTTTGCCCTTTTTATTCTGCGGAATTTTAAAAGTATGACTACATGGCCCTATTACCTACTGCATAATTTAAGATAAAAGCGGTAAAGGTGGAAGGAGAGAATTTGAACCTCCGAAGCACGCTTTTTATATTAATACTCTGGAAAAATAGGGTGCTTTATGGCAGCCCTTCACTCTACAAGACGTCGAAAAACCTCTCGAACGCTGAAAATCACTCTTGAAAGCACTCAGAAACTCCGGAAATGCGTTGGAGGGATTCTAGAGAGAAGTTTTAGAGAGAAGGGAGAGCTATGCAGTTGTGGTGTGTGGAAATGAGGGGGGGAGAGCCCCTATTTATAGGTTTTCGCGCTGTCAGATGGCGAGACCGCCGGTCTCGTCTGACAGGGTCGAGACCGCCGTCTCGTCCAACGAGACCGCCGTCTCGTCCAACGAGACCATCGTCTCATTTCCGTAAGCAACGAGACCGCCGTATGGATGAACGAGGACGCCGTCTCGTTCTTCGTAGGCAACGAGACCGCCGTCTCGTTAGACGAGACGGCGGTCTCGCTTGCTACGCGAGACGAAACGGCGGTCTGGGTCATCCAGAAGGCGGTCTTGTCCCTTCGAGGCGAGAAAACTTATTTTTTGGGCCAAAAAACCTTCCTATCTTGGTACGGGAGCCTAATAGTCTCTCTTAGTGGCTTGTTAGGCTTCATCCGTCTTCAAATAGGGGATCTTCTGACTTTATTTGGAGGCCGGACAAGATTTGGGGTCTACAACCACGATCAGCACCGTGGCACCAGGACCAAGACCGGGACCAGCACCACAGTGCACCAAGACCAGCTCCACCAACACTGACCGTGGCACCATTCACCAGCCAAATCTGACTGTGCCAGAGAACTCACCAGCACCAGCACCACCATAAGCACCACGATCAGCACCATGGCACCAGCACCAAGACCGAGACCAGCACCACAGCATACCAAGACCAGCACCACCAACACTGACCGTGGCACCATGCACCAGCCAAATCTGACCGTGCTAGAGAACTCACCACCATAAGCACCACGATCAGCACCATGGCACCAGCACCAAGACCAGGACCAGCACCACCATAAGCACCACGATCAAGCACCATGGCACCAGCACCAAGACCAGGACCAGCACCACAGCGCACCAAGACCCGCACCACCAACATTGACCATGGCACCATGCACAACCCAAATCTGACCGTGCTGCAGTCACCAGTGACCAAGCACCACCATAAGCACCACGATCAAGCACCATGGCACCAAGCACGTAAGATCGGGACCAAGCACCACAACAAGCACCAAGACCAACACCACCAACACTTACCGTGGCACCATGCACCAGCCTAACTCGACCGTTGTCGCCGCCGTCCGTTCCGACGTCCAGGGACATCTCGAACGTTAATGCGAGCGGTCGCGAAAAGATGGTTGAGACTCGCGTTTTTTGTTTAAAATTATGTTCATTGCTTCCGAGGCGCTCAACACTGAACTATCCTCTAATAGAAGCAAGGTTTTCGAAAAGGGTTCTTTTGGAGTCGCCACCAATGTTTTGACCATAAACATTGGAAAAGGAGAAAAAGGCATTGATTTTAATAAAAACCAACTTGGCCATTATAACCAGTAGCTCGGGTAAGGGAGTTAGTTACGTGTGGGGAAGGTATTAGCATCCCACAACGCCTCTTTCGGTTCCCTATGACTCGATTAATTCATTTAAGTGAAGATTACGAGAAATTACGCTATTACCCTATTTTGTTCTTATAGTTATTTACATATGGTTGTCTACATGATTTTATCTACATTGCATACAAGAAGCAAGAAATAAAGCAAAGAAAAGGGAAGAGAATTGAGAAAAACCTCCGAAGCAAGCTTTATATTATAAGTCTTTTACACAGAGGATGCTTTGCGGCAATCCTTCGTTCTACAGCAACTCTCCTCTCAAATACAGACTCGACTCGACTAAAATTTCTAGAAGAATCGAATGCCAGAATACAAATTCCTTAACTGATTGTTACCTGTTAAAGGCAATCAGAGAGATCATTCGAGAGAGGGAGAGAAGAAGACAAGTCTTGGAGTTGTCTGGGGTATGGAAAATGACAAATGAGCCTCCTATTTATAGTTTTTTCGTTGCCTGGAACTTTGGGACGACCGCCTGGGTTGGGACGGCCGTCCCAAACGCGTTTTCTGCATTGTGCCAATCTGGGACGGCCAGTCTGGGTTGGGACGGCCGTCCCAAACCCAATTTTTACACAGGCTGGGACCCCCTGGATTTGGGACGGCCGTCCCACATTTGGGACGCGCGTCCCACTTGCACAGGGACAGTTGGGATGGTGGTCTCGGCCTGTTTTGTCTAGTTTTCGCGTTCTGGGACCCCTGGGAAGCTTTCCTTTCCTTTTTCGGACGTCGTTTGATGCCGATGTGTGTCCGTTGAAGCTTTATCTTCATATAGGAAGTCTTCTTGGCCTTCATTAAGATGTCGGGCGAGCTTTATCTTTGTGTAGGAAGTCTCTTTAGTCTTTATTGTATGAATAGGTGAACTCCGTCTTATTGCGGGAGGTCTTTCTTGTTTTTTCTTTGATATGAAGCGGGGTGAACTGTATGAAGTTTCCCTAGCTTTTATTTTGAGAGGCCGGCAAAATTAGGGGTCTACAGCTGCCCCCCTTCACCTGCCTGCTAATTTGTCTGCTTGATATGCCGACAAAATTAGTTGGTAGGGGAAGGAGTTAACCCTTTTTCCTGGCCGTCCTTCTGATGTCGCTCCTTGCTGATCCTCCAGATGATAAATATTTTGATAGGTACCAACCCCTATCTGGTTTGAGCCTCCTTTTATAAGGCTCCGGTGAGTACTTACCCTCACCAGGTATAAGTCTGTGTTTTACTAGACTTTAGTGAGTACCTACCCCCACTAGGTATGAACCTTGTTCTGCAAGGTTTTGGTGAGTACCTACCCTCACCCGGTATGAGTTCGCATTTTGCTAAACTCTTTGGGTACTTACTTCCGAGGTGCTCAACACTGAACTATCCTCCAATAGAAGTAAGGTCTTTGCAACCCATTTTTGAAATGCTTAGGTGAGTATTTTTACTCCACCTAATGCTGTCGCCGCCTCCCAAAGAGAGGGCGGTCGGAGCGACGTGATGGTTTTTTCGACCCTCTTGTTATGGGTGGTTACAACGTCCTTAGGCTGTCCGATAACCGGGCTAACCTAGAGACGAGGTTTTCGAAAATTGTCCTTGAGTTGTCCGATAACCGGGCTAACCCAAGGACTTATTTATTTTGGGTTCTATAGAGTCGCCACCGATATTTTTACCACAAACATCGGAAAAGGGGTTTAAAAAGGCGTTGGTTTTCGAAAACCAACTTTGGTCATTAGAACCAGAGTTGGGTAAGGGAGTTAGTTACGTGTAAAGGGAGTATTAGTCCCTTTACGACGCCCCTTTTGGGTTCCCTATGATAGACCGGCTATTTTAAATAATTAAACTGGAAAATTGCGCTTTTACCCTTTTTATTATGCGGTATTTAGATATATGACTACATGGCCCTAACTTCTATTGCGTAATTTAAATAGCAGTAAAAAGTAGAGAGTGAGGATATGCATCTCCAAAGCAAGCTTTTTATATTAAAAAGAGAGGGTGCGTTTTGGCAACCCTTCACTCTACAACTCTCCGGAAATGCCTCGGAGGGATTCTTAGAGAGAGAAAATCTAGAGAGAAGGGAGAGCTCTTGCTGCTGGGTGTGGAAAAAGGGAGAAATGACGCCCCCATTTATAGTTTTTCACGCCTGACAGGTCGAGACCGCCGTCTCCGCTCGACAGGTCGAGACCGCCGTCTCGGGAAATCCAAACCGCCGTCTCGTTCGTGGCGGCGGTCGAGACCGCCGTCTCGAAAATCCGCACCGCCGTCTCGACTTGGCAGAATCGAGACCGCCGTCCGGAAAACCCGCACCGCAGTCTCGACTTCGCGGGTGACGAGACCGCCGTCTCGAAAATCGAGACGGCGGTCTCGTCTCGGCGTTGAAACGAGACGGCGGTCTGGTATTCCCAGACGGCGGTCTCGTCCCTTCAGGGCGAGAAACTTTATTTTGGGCCAAAAAAACCTTCCTATCTTAGTACGGGGCCTAATAGTCTCTCCTAATGGCTTGTTAGGCTTCAGCCGTCTTCAAATAGGAAGCTTTCTCGACTTTATTCCGAGGCTCGGGCAAGATTTGGGGTCTACATGCGCCCCCTTTACCCGACCAGCCGACCGCCGGCCTTTTGTGCCGAGGTGATCGACTGGAGGGTAAAGGAGTTGACCCTCTTGCCCGGTTTCCCTTCGGATACTCCGTCTTTGCGGCGGGTGATCTTCTCGGGGAGATGTTGTGCCGTGCGCCTCCGGGATGCTCCTTTGATGCGGTAGCTGACCCCTTCGGCTGATGAGTATGAACCCCCATCTGGTTTGACGAGTATGAACCCTCACCCGGTAAGCCCCCTTCTGTAAGGCCTGATGAGTACACACCCCCATCTGGTGTTTGACAAGTATGAACCCCCGTCTGGTAAGCCCTCTTCTGTAAGGCCTGATGAGTACGTACCCCCATCTGGTGTTAAGCCTCCGGTTGCTCCATCTTGCGGTAGCTGATCCTTTGGCTGAGGTGGCGGCTTACTGATTCTGACCATGCGCCGTTTCTCTGGAGAGTAACTTTCTGTGTTTTGGTAATTGAGGTTGGACCTTTCTGGAATGGTCATCCGGGTTGCCGGAAATCTGGTTTGTTCATCCAGCTTCATTGGTTGCTGGAGATTCTTCGTTTTTGTTCTTTTGTGGGTAATCATCCGACCCTTGCTGGCTGGTCGGGTTCTTTCTTTTTGTGTTTGACTTTTGCTTGGTAATCGGAATTTTGTTGGTCAAAGTAGTTGTTTCAATCCTGCCTTTTTCTCGCGATTTTATTTCTTTTTTTCTCGTGATTTTGGATTCTGGATTTTTATTGAGCGTGTGCCTTTTTTTCTTTTTTAAGCTTCTTTTTGTTTTTGTTATACTGGCTTTTGTAAAAGAAGGCAAAAGGTTGGCGAAGTCATACCGGGATACCTTTTTTGGTTTTTCATGAATGCAAGCATGAGGCTAAATGCTTTTTATTTGCCTACAGTATTTTTGTTTTACTTTTGACAAAGTTATTTTTGTGCGACTACTCGTGTATGGATGCTGTTGATGCAAATTTATTTGTAGTTGAGGACATTTTAGAAAGTGACCAGTACTTTCCTTCTTTTTTGTTCTTTCGTGATTATTCTTTTTGCACTTTTTGTTTTGACCCTATCTTTTGCCTAGACCGCCCTTTGCGGGTTTTCGATCTAGCGGGTTTTAATTTTTTTTTTTTTGCCTGAGACGTTTTGATGGGCTTTTTCCTTTTTATGAAAGCCTTATCTTTTGCCTGGGACGACCCTGGTTGGTGATGTGCGTCTTTTGTTTTTATGCTTTCTCGAATTGCTTGTTTTATGCATGCTCATATTTCGTTAATACAGAGGCATTTACGCAAGTAGGTAAAGAGAAGAAAAGACAATTTTATTGATATAGATGGTTTTATTTTTACACGGGGGGTTTTCAATAGAATTTGTAAGCATGGCTGGCCAAGGTTGGCTAAACTGTATGAGGGTGCCACAAT
The DNA here is from genome assembly GCA_963425845.1 of Sphenostylis stenocarpa. Taxonomy (NCBI): domain Eukaryota; kingdom Viridiplantae; phylum Streptophyta; class Magnoliopsida; order Fabales; family Fabaceae; genus Sphenostylis; species Sphenostylis stenocarpa. The sequence goes on along the minus strand of OY731402.1, from coordinate 22,859,704 downwards.
CATGTCTGTGATCTTTGTTTCCCCATTTCTCCTGGTTCCTTCAGTTGAGATGCCCGAGTCC
>OY731402.1:22838125-22859543 GCA_963425845.1 Sphenostylis stenocarpa | reverse complement strand
GATTATAACGGCTATTTCAACAGATTAAAACAAACTTTCAACAGATTAATTAATGCAGACAGATTTGAAAATTCTCTTTAAAAACAAGTTTTGCTTGAAACTTTTAAACATAGATTGAATATCAGTTTTCATAAAAACTAAGCAATAAATTCAAGCAACTGTTAAGCATCCTTTTCCAAGAAAGATTCGTAACTGCTTTGTGAACTTCTTTTGAAATCTTTCTTGAGGCACTTTTGCATTCTTTGAAGGAGGAACTTACAGTGGATAAGCATAATCCGGTTTGAGCTTTCTAAGTCTCTTCTTTTCAATTACTGTTAATTCTTTTGTATTGTGTTGTACCCGGAATTTGGGTACCAGCTTTCTGCACTTGGTAGGTGGTTGTAGAAGTTTCCAAGAACTGGAATTTGGTTCTTGGTGGAGAGGTTGAGTACGAGAACTGGAATTTGGTTCTTGTACCGTGTGGTGCCTCGGAATTTGGGTACTGGGTTCTCTGCGGCTGGAATTTGGTTGCGAGAGGTTTCCAAGAACTCGGAATTTGGTTCTTGGTGGAAAGGTTGAGTGCAAGAACTGGAAGTTGGTTCTTGTGTTAGAGTAGGTGTAAGATTGTTGAGTCTCGTAAAACATCTATTCTAGTGGAACCCAGCTGGAATTTGGCTAGAGACTGGACGTAGCCCTGGTATTGGGTGAACCAGTATAAAATTACCGGTGAAATCTTTCCTAACCTTTCTCTCTTTGATTTCAGTTGTTGCGCTTGTATTGTTTAATTGCTTTGTGATTCGTGAATTGATTAGTAAACTTAATTTTCGAATTAGATAATCTGTTTATTGCGAAAAACTTTCAAAATCAATTCACCCCCCCTCTTGATTTAAAACTACTTTTCTAACATGTGGCACCATGCACCAGCCAAATCTGACCGTGCCAGAGAACTCACCAGGACCAGCACCACCATAAGCACCACGATCAGCACCATGGCACCAGCACCAAGACAAGGACCAGCACCACCATAAGCACCACGATCAGCACCGTGGCACCAACACCAAGACCAGGACCAGCACCACCATAAGCACCACGATCAGCACCTGGGCACCAGCACCAAGACCGGGACCAGCACCACAGCGCACCAAGACCAGCACCACCAACACTGACCGTGGCACCATGCACCAGCCAAATCTGACCGTGCCAGAGAACTCACCAGGACCAACACCACCATAAGCACCATGATCAGCACCATGGCACTACCACCAAGACCAGGACCAGCACCACCATAAGCACCACAATCAAGCACCATGGCACCAAGCACTAAAACCGGACCAAGACCACAGCAGCACCAAGACCAAGCACCACCAACACCGACCGTGGCACCATGCATCGACCAAATCTAATCGTGCCAGTAGAACTCACCAGGACCAAGCACCACCATAAGCACCATGATCAGCACCATGGCACCAACACTAAGACCAGGACTAGCACCACCATAAGCACCATGATCAGCACCACGGCACCAGCACCCGGACCAGCACCACCATAAGCACCACGATCTGCACCAGGGCACCAGCACCAAGACCGGGACCAGCACCACAGCGCACTAGGACCAGCACCACCAACACTGACCATGGCACCATGCACCAGCCAAATCTGAGCGTGCCAGAGAACTGACCAGGACAACCACCATAAGCACCACGATCAACACCATGTTACCAGCACCAAGACCGGGACTAGAACCACAGCGCACCAAGACCAGCACCACCATCACCGACCGTGGATCCATGCACCGACCAAATCTGACCGTGCCGGAGAACTCAACAGACCAAGCACCACCATAAGCACCACGATCAGCACCATGGCACCAGCACCAAGACCGGGACCAGAACCACAGCACACCAAGACCAACACCACCAACACTGACCGTGGCACCATGCATCAGCCAAATCTAATCGTGCCAGAGAACTCACCAGGACTAGCACCACCATAAGCACAATGATCAGCACCATGGCACCAGCACCCGAACCAGCACCACCATAAGCACCAAGATCAGCACCAGGGCACCAAGCATCAAGACCGGACCAAGCACCACGACAGCACCAAGGCCAAGCACCACCAACACCGACCATGGCACCATGCACTAGCCAAATCGACCGTGCGAAAGAACTCGCCAGGACCAAGCACCACCATAAGCACCACGATCAGCGACCATGGCACCAAGCACCAAGACTAGGACCAAGCACCTCCATAAGCACCACGATCAGCACCATGGCACCAACACCAAGACCGGGACCAAGCACCACAGCAGCACCAAGACCAAGTACCACCAACACCGACCGTGGCACCATGCACCGACCAAATCCGACCGTGCCGTAGAACTCACCAGGACCAAGCACCACCATAAGCACCACGATCAAGCACCATGGCACCAAGCACCAAGACCGGACCAAGACCACAGACGCACCAAGACCAAGACCACCAACACTAACCGTGGATCCATGCACCGACCAAATCGACCGTGCCAGTAGAACTCATTAACACCAACACCACCATAAGCACCACGATCAGCACCATGGCATCAGCACCAAGACCAGGACCAGCACCAGCACCACCATAAGCACCACGATTAGCACCATGGCAGCAACACCAAGATCGGGACCAAGCACCACAGACAGCACCAAGACCAAGACCACCAACACCGACCGTGGCACCATGCATCGACCAAATCGATCGTGCCGGAGAACTCACCAGGACCAAGCACCACCATAAACACCACGATCAAGACCATGGCACCAAGCACCAAGACCAGGACCAGCACCACCATAAGCACCACGATCTGCACCATGGCAACAGAACCAAGACCTGGACCAGCACCATAGCGCACCAAGACCAAGCACCACCAACATTGACCGTGGCACCATGCACCGACCTAAATCGACCAGTGCTAAAGAACTCACCAGGACCAAGCACCACCATAAGCACCACGATTAGCACCATGGCACCAAGCACCAAGACCGGACCAAGACCACGAGCAGCACCAAGACCAAGACCACAAACACTGACCGTGGCACCATGCACCGACCAAATCGACGCGTGCCGAGAAATCACCAGGACCAAGCACCACCATAAGCACCACGATTTGCACCATGGCACCAAGCACCAAGACCGGACCAAGCACCACAAGCAAACCAAGACCAAGCACCACAAACACCGACCAGTGGCACCTTGCACCGACCAACTCGACCGTGCCGTAGAACTCTCCAAGCACCAAGCACCACCATAAGCACCACGATCAAGCACCATGGCACCAACACCAAGACCAGGACCAACACACCATAAGCACCACGATTAGCACCATGACACCAAGCACCAAGACCGGGACCAGACACCACGAGCGCACCTAGACCACCACCACCAACACCGATCGTGGCACCATGCACCGACCAAATCGACCGTGCCGGAGAACTCACCAGGACCAACACCACCATAAGCACCACGATTAGCACCATGGCACCGCCACCAAGACCGGGACCAACACCACAACAGCACCAAGACCAGCACATCCAACACTAACCGTGCACCAAGCACCAGCCAAATCTGACCGTGCCAGAGAACTCACCAGGATCAACACCACCATAAGCACCACGATCACCACCATGGCACCAGCACCAAGACAAGGACCAACACCACCATAAGCACCACGATCAGCACCATGGCACCAACACCAAGACCTGGACCAGCACCACAGTGCACCAAAATCAGCACCACCAACACTAACCGTGGCACCATGCACCAGCCAAATCTGACCGTGCAAGAGAACTCACCAAGACCAAGCACCACCATAAGCACCACGATCAACACCATGGCACCAAGCACCAAGACCATACCGAAGCACCACCATAAGCACCACGATTAGCACCATGGCACCAACGAACAAGACCGGACCAAGCACTACAGATAAGCACCAAGACCAAGCACCACCAACACTGACCGTGGCACCATGTACCAGCCAAATCTGACTGTGCCAGAGAACTCACCAGAACTAGCACCACCATAAGCACCACGATAAGCACCATGGCACCACCACGAAGACCAGGACCGGCACCACCATAAGCACCACGATTAGAACCATGGCACCAAGCACCAAGACCGGACCAGACACCACAGCGCACCAAGACCAAAGCACATCCAACACTGATCAGTGGCACCATGCACCGACCAAATCGACCAGTGCCACGAGAACTCACCAGGACCACCACCACTATAAGCACCACGATCAAGACCATGGCACCAACACCAAGACCAGGACCAAGCACCACCATAAGCACCACGATCAAGCACCGTGGCACCAAGCACCAAGACCAGGACCAAGCACCACCATAAGCACCACGATCAGCACTGGGAACCAAGACCAAGACCAGAACAAGCAACACAGCAGCACCAAGACCAAGACCACCAACACCGACCAGTGGCACCATGCACTGACCAAATCCGACAGCGTGCTGTAGAACTCACCAGGACCAAGACCACCATAAGCACCACGATCAAGCACCATGGAACCAAGACCAAGACCAGGACCAAGCACCACCATAAGCACCACGATCAAGCACCTGGGCACCAAAACCAAGACCTGGACCAAGCACCACAGTGCACCAAAACCAAGACCACCAACACTAACCGTGGCACCATGCACCGACCTAAATCTGATCGTGCCGGAGAACTCACCAAAGACCAAGCACCACCATAAGCACCACGATCAACACCATGGCACCAAGCACCAAGACCATACCAAGCACCACCATAAGCACCACGATTAGCACCATGGCACCATCAACAAGACCGGACCGAAGACCACAATAAGCACCAAGACCAAAGACCATCGAACACCGACCAGTGGCACCATGTACCAACCAAATCGATCGTGCCGGAGAACTCACCAGGACCAAGCACCACCATAAGCACCACGATCGAGCACCATGGCACCAAGACTAAGACCTGGTACCAAGCACCACAGCAGCACCAAGACCGGAACGACAAACACCGACCAGTGGCACCATGCACCAGCCAAATCGATCAGTGCCGGAGAACTCACCAAAGACCAAGCACCACCATAAGCACCACGATCGAGCACCATGGAACCAGCACCAAGACCAGGACCAGCACCACCATAAGCACCACGATCAGCACCTGGGCACCAAAACCAAGACCTGGACCAGCACCACGAGTGCACCAAAACCAAGCACCACCAACACTAACCGTGGCACCATGCACCGACCAAATCTGATCGTGCCAGGAGAACTCACCAGCACCAGCACCACCATAAGCACCACGATCAACACCATGGCACCAGCACCAAGACCATACCAGCACCACCATAAGCACCACGATTAGCACCATGGCACCATCAACAAGACCGGGACCAGCACCGCAGCGCACCAAGACCAGCACCACGAACACTGACCGTGGCACCATGTACCAGCCAAATCTGACTGTGCCAGAGAACTCACCAGGACCAGCACCACCATAAGCACCACGATCAGCACCATGGCACCAAGACCAAGACCGGACCAAGCACCACGAATAGCACCAAGACCGAGAACGACAAACACCGACCAGTGGCACCATGCACCAGCCAAATCCGACCAGTGCCGGAGAACTCACCAAGACCAAGCACCACCATAAGCACCACGATCAGACCATGGAACCAAGACCAAGACCAGGACCAGCACCACCATAAGCACCACGATCAGCACCTGGGCACCAAAACCAAGACCTGGACCAGCACCACAGTGCACCAAAACCAGCACCACCAACACTAACCGTGGCACCATGCACCAGCCAAATCTGACTGTGCCAGAGAACTCACCAGCACCAGCACCACCATAAGCACCACGATCAACACCATGGCACCAGCACCAAGACCGGGACCAGCACCACCATAAGCACCACGATTAGCACAATGGCACCATCAACAAGACCGGGACCAGCACCACAGCGCACCAAGACCAGCACCACCAACACTAATCGTGGCACCATGTACCAGCCAAATCTGACTGTGCCAGAGAACTCACCAGAACCAGCACCACCATAAGCACCACGATCAGCACCATGGCACCAACACCAAGAACAGGACCAAGACCACCATAAGCACCACGATTAGCACCATGGCACCAAGCACCAAGACCGGGACCGACGACCACGAATAAGACCGTGACCGAAGACCGCCAACACCGATCAGTGGCACCATGTACCGACCAAATCCGACCAGTGCTGTGGAATTCACCAAGACCAAGCACCACCATAAGCACCACGATCAGCACCATGGCACCAACACCAAGACCAGGACCAGCACCACCATAAGCACCACGATTAGTACCAGGACCGGTACAAGCAACACAACGCACCAAGACCAAGACATCCAACACCGATCAGTGGCACCATGCACTCGACCAAATCGACCAGTGCCGGAGAACTCACCAGGACCAAGCACCACCATAAGCACCACGATCAAGCACCATGGTACCGAGCACCAAGATGAGGACCAAGCACCACCATAAGCACCAAGATCAAGCACCATGGCACCAACACCAACACCGGACCAAGCACCACAGATCACCAAGACCAAGCACCACCAACACCGATCAGTGGCACCATGCACCGACCAAATCGACCGTGCTAGAGAACTCACCAGGACCAAGCACCACCATAAGCACCAAGATCGAGCACCATGGCACCAACACCAACACCGGACCAAGCACCACAGATCACCAAGACCAAGACCACCAACACTGACCAGTGGCACCATGCACCAGCCAAATCGATCGCGTGCGGAGAACTCACCAGGACCAAGCACCACCATAAGCACCACGATCAAGCACCATGGCACCAAGCACCAAGACCGGGACCGAAGCACCACAGCAGCACCAAGACCAAGACCACCAACACTAACCGTGGATCCATGCACCGACCAAATCGACCGTGCCGGAGAACTCATTAACACCAACACCACCATAAGCACCACGATCAAGCACCATGGCATCAAGCACCAAGACCAGGACCAAGACCAAGCACCACCATAAGCACCACGATTAGCACCATGGCACCAACACCAAGATCGGGACCAGCACCACAACAGCACCAAGACCAAGACCACCAACACTGACCAGTGGCACCATGCATCGACCAAATCTGATCGTGCCGGAGAACTCACCAGGACCAAGCACCACCATAAACACCACGATCGAGCACCATGGCACCAAGCACCAAGACCAGGACCAAGCACCACCATAAGCACCACGATCCGCACCATGGCAACGGAACCAAGACCTGGACCAACGACCATAGCGCACCAAGACCAAGCACCACCAACACCGGCCAGTGGCACCATGCACCGACCAAATCTGACCGGTGCCAAAGAACTCACCAGGACCAAGCACCACCATAAGCACCACGATTAGCACCATGGCACCAAGCACCAAGACCGGGACCAAGCACCACAACAGCACCAAGACCAAGCACCACAAACACCGACCGTGGCACCATGCACCGACCAAATCCGACCGGTGCCGGAGAAATCACCAGGACCAGACACCACCATAAGCACCACGATTTGCACCATGGCACCAGCACCAAGACCGGGACCAGCACCACAGCAAACCAAGACCAGCACCACAAACACTGACCGTGGCACCTTGCACCAGCCAAATCTGACCGTGCCAGAGAACTCTCCAGCACCAGCACCACCATAAGCACCACGATCAGCACCATGGCACCAACACCAAGACCAGGACCAACACACCATAAGCACCACGATTAGCACCATGACACCAGCACCAAGACCGGGACCAGCACCACAGCGCACCAAGACCACCACCACCAACACTGACTGTGGCACCATGCACCAGCCAAATCTGACCGTGCCAGAGAACTCACCAGGACCAACACCACCATAAGCACCACGATTAGCACCATGGCACCGCCACCAAGACCGGGACCAACACCACAACGCACCAAGACCAGCACATCCAACACTAACCGTGCACCAAGCACCAGCCAAATCTGACCGTGCCAGAGAACTCACCAGGATCAACACCACCATAAGCACCACGATCACCACCATGGCACCAGCACCAAGACAAGGACCAACACCACCATAAGCACCACGATCAGCACCATGGCACCAACACCAAGACCTGGACCAGCACCACGAGTGCACCAAAATCGAGCACCACCAACACTAACCAGTGGCACCATGCACCGACCAAATCGATCAGTGCAAGAGAACTCACCAGCACCAGCACCACCATAAGCACCACGATCAACACCATGGCACCAGCACCAAGACCATACCAGCACCACCATAAGCACCACGATTAGCACCATGGCACCAGCAACAAGACCGGGACCAGCACCACAGCGCACCAAGACCAGCACCACCAACACTGACCGTGGCACCATGTACCAGCCAAATCTGACTGTGCCAGAGAACTCACCAGAACTAGCACCACCATAAGCACCACGATAAGCACCATGGCACCACCACGAAGACCAGGACCGGCACCACCATAAGCACCACGATTAGAACCATGGCACCAGCACCAAGACCGGGACCAGCACCACGGCGCACCAAGACCAAGCACATCCAACACCGACCGTGGCACCATGCACCGGCCAAATCGACCGTGCCCACGGAACTCACCAGGACCACCACCACTATAAGCACCACGATCGAGCACCATGGCACCAACACCAAGACCAGGACCAAGCACCACCATAAGCACCACGATCGACGACCAGTGGCACCAGGCACCAAGACCAGGACCAAGACCACCATAAGCACCACGATCAAGCACCTGGGAACCAAGCACCAAGACCGGAACGACGAACACGATAGCACCAAGACCAAGCACCACCAACACTGACCAGTGGCACCATGCACCGACCTAAATCCGACCGTGCTGGAGAACTCACCAGGACCAAGCACCACCATAAGCACCACGATCGAGCACCATGGAACCAAGCACCAAGACCAGGACCGAGCACCACCATAAGCACCACGATCAGCACCTGGGCACCAAAACCAAGACCTGGACCAGCACCACAGTGCACCAAAACCAGCACCACCAACACTAACCGTGGCACCATGCACCAGCCAAATCTGATCGTGCCGGAGAACTCACCAAGCACCAAGCACCACCATAAGCACCACGATCAACACCATGGCACCGGAACCAAGACCATACCAAGCACCACCATAAGCACCACGATTAGCACCATGGCACCATCAACAAGGCCGGGACCGAGCACCACAGCAGCACCAAGACCAAGCACCACGAACACCGGCCAGTGGCACCATGTACCGACCAAATCTGATCGTGCCGGAGAACTCACCAGGACCAGGCACCACCATAAGCACCACGATCAAGCACCATGGCACCAAGCACCAAGACCGGACCGAGCACCACGACAGCACCAAGACCGGAACGACAAACACCGACCAGTGGCACCATGCACCGGCCAAATCGACCAGTGCCGGAGAACTCACCAACGACCAAGCACCACCATAAGCACCACGATCGAGCACCATGGAACCAGGCACCAAGACCAGGACCAGGCACCACCATAAGCACCACGATCGAGCACCTGGGCACCAAAACCAAGACCTGGACCAGGCACCACGGTGCACCAAAACCAAGCACCACCAACACTAGCCGTGGCACCATGCACCGGCCAAATCGGATCGTGCCGGAGAACTCACCAGACACCAAGCACCACCATAAGCACCACGATCAACACCATGGCACCAACACCAAGACCATACCGAGCACCACCATAAGCACCACGATTAGCACCATGGCACCATCAACAAGGCCGGGACCCGAGCACGCGGCGCACCAAGACCGAGCACCACGAACACCGACCAGTGGCACCATGTACCGACCAAATCGACCGTGCCGGAGAACTCACCAGGACTAAGCACCACCATAAGCACCACGATCGGCACCATGGCACCGAGCACCAAGGCCGGGACCAGGCACCACGGCAGCACCAAGACCAGAACGACAAACACCGGCCAGTGGCACCATGCACCGGCCAAATCCGGCCAGTGCCGGAGAACTCACCGAGCACCGAGCACCACCATAAGCACCACGATCGAGCACCATGGAACCGAGCACCAAGACCAGGACCAGGCACCACCATAAGCACCACGATCGGCACACTGGGCACCAAAACCAAGACCTGGACCAGGCACCACGGTGCACCAAAACCGAGCACCACCAACACTAACCAGTGGCACCATGCACCGGCCAAATCGATCGTGCCAGAGAACTCACCAGCACCAGCACCACCATAAGCACCACGATCAACACCATGGCACCAGCACCAAGACCGGGACCAGCACCACCATAAGCACCACGATTAGCACAATGGCACCATCAACAAGACCGGGACCAGCACCACAGCGCACCAAGACCAGCACCACCAACACTAATCGTGGCACCATGTACCGACCAAATCGATCGTGCCGGAGAACTCACCGGAACCGAGCACCACCATAAGCACCACGATCAGGCACCATGGCACCAACACCAAGAACAGGACCAAGACCACCATAAGCACCACGATTAGCACCATGGCACCGGCACCAAGGCCGGGACCAGGCACCACAGCTGCACCGTGACCGAGCACCGCCAACACCGGCCAGTGGCACCATGTACCGACCAAATCGGCAGTGCCAGGGAATTCACCGAGCACCGAGCACCACCATAAGCACCACGATCGAGCACCATGGCACCAACACCAAGACCAGGACCAAGCACCACCATAAGCACCACGATTAGTACCGGGACCGGTACAAGCAACACAACGCACCAAGACCAAGCACATCCAACACCGACCAGTGGCACCATGCACCGACCAAATCGGCCAGTGCCGGAGAACTCACCAGGACCGAGCACCACCATAAGCACCACGATCGGCACCATGGTACCAGGCACCAAGATGAGGACCGAGCACCACCATAAGCACCAAGATCGAGCACCATGGCACCAACACCAACACCGGGACCAAGCACCACGAGATCACCAAGACCGGCACCACCAACACCGACCAGTGGCACCATGCACCGGCCAAATCGGCCAGTGCTAGAGAACTCACCAGGACCGAGCACCACCATAAGCACCATGATCGGCACCATGGCACCAGGCACCAAGACCGGGACCGGCACCACAGCGCACCAAGACCGAGCACCATCAACACCGACCAGTGGGACCATGCACCGGAAAAATCGGCCGGTGCCGGAAAACTCACCAGGCACCAACACCACCATAAGCACCACGATCAACACCATGGCACCGGCACCAAGGCCGGGACCCGGCACCACAACGCACAAAGACCAGGCACCACCAACAGCGACGCAGTGGCACCATGCACCGACCATATCCGATCAGTGCCAAAGAACTCACCGGCACCGAGCACCACCATAAGCACCACGATCGGCACCATGGCACCGAGCACCAAGACCAGGACCAGGCACCACCAAAAGCACCACGATTAGCACCATGGCACCAGGCACCAAGACCGGCACCAGCACCACAGCGCACAAAGACTAGCACCACCAACACTGGCCGTGGCACCATGTAACAGCCAAATCTGATCAAGCCAGAGAACTCACCAGAACCAGTACCACGATCAGCACCATGGCACCAACACCAAGACCAGGACTAGCACCACCATAAGCACCACGATTAGCACCATCGCACCAGGCACCAAGGCCGGGACCAGGCACCACGAGCGCACCAAGACCGAGCACATCCAACAGCGGCCAGTGGCACCATGCACGAGCCAAATCGACCAGTGCCGGAGAACTCACCAGGACCAAGCACCACCATAAGAACCACGATCGAGCACCATGGCACCGGCACCAAGACCAGGACCAGCACCACCATAAGCACAACGATCAGCACCATGGCACCAGCACGAAGACCGAGACCAGCACCACAGCGCACCAAGACCAGCACCACCAACACTGACCATGGCACCATGCACTAGAAAAATCTGACCGTGCCAGAGAAGTCACCAGCACCGAGCACCACCATAAGCACCACGATCAACACCATGGCACCGACACCACAACGCACCAAGACCGAGCACCACCAACACCGATCAGTGGCACCATGCACCGACCATATCCGGTCAGTGCTAAAGAACTCACCGAGCAACGAGCACCACCATAAGCACCACGATCGGCACCATGGCACCGAGCACCAAGACCAGGACCAGGACCACCATAAGCACCACGATTAGCACCATGGCACCGGCACCAAGGCCGGGACCAACACCACAGCGCACTAAGACCAGCACCGCCAACACTGGCCGTGGCACCATGTACCAGCCAAACCTGATCGTGCCAGAGAACTCACCAGAACCAGCACCACGATCAGACCATTGCACCAGCACCAAGACCAGGACTAGCACCACCATAAGCACCACGATTAGCACCATGGCACCAGCACCAAGACTGGGACCAGCACCACGAGCGCACCAATACTAGCACAACCAACACCGGCAGTGGCACCATGCACCGAGCCAAATCGGCCAGTGCCGGAGAACTCACGGGACCGACACCACCATAAGCACCACGATCGAGCACCATGGCACCAGCACCAAGACCGGGACCAGCACCACAGTGCACCAAGACCAGGCACCACCAACAACGGCCAGTGGCACCATGCACCGACCAAATCGGCCAGTGCCGGAGAACTCACCAGGACCAGGCACCACCATAAGCACCATGATCGGCACCATGGCACCGGCACCAAGACCGGGATCCGCACCACGGCAGCACCAAGACCGGCACCACCAACACCGGCCAGTGGCACCATGCACCGAGAAAAATCGGCAGTTGCGAGAGAACTCACCGGCACCAAGCACCACCATAAGCACCACGATCGAGCACCATGGCACCGGCACCAAGGCCGGGACCCGGCAACACAGCAGCACCAAGACCAGGCACCACCAGGCTCGGCCAGTGGCACCATGCACCGATCATATCCGGCCAGTGCCAAAGAACTCACCGAGCACCGAGCACCACCATAAGCACCACGATCGGCACCATGGCACCAACACCAAGACCGGGACCAGCAGCACCAAAAGCACCACGATTAGCACCATGGCACCAGCACCAAGACCGGGATCGGCACCACGGTGCACCAAGACTAGCACCACCAACACCGGCAGTGGCACCATGTAACGACCAAATCTGATCATGCCGGAGAACTCACCGGAACCAAGCACCACAATCGGCACCATGGCACCGGCACCAAGACCAGGACTAGCACCACCATAAGCACCACGATTAGCACCATGGCACCAGGCACCAAGGCCGGGACCAAGCACCACGAGCGCACCAAGACCGAGCACATCCAACACTGACCGTGGCACCATGCACCGACCAAATCGACCTTGCTAGAGAACTCACCAGGACCGAGCACCACCATAAGCACCACGATCGGCACCATGGCACCGAGCACCAAGACCAGGACCGGCACGAGCATAAGCACCACGATCGAGCACCATGGCACCAGGCACCAAGACCTGGACCGACATCACAGTAGCACCAAGACAGGCACCACCAACACCGACATCGGCACCATGCACCAGCAAAAATCGGCCGTGCCGGATAACTCACCTGGACCGAGAACCACCATAAGCACCACGTTCGAGCACCATGGCACCAGGCACCAAGACCAGGACCAACACCACCATAAGCACCACGATCAGCACCATGGCACCAGCACCAGGACGAGCACGACCATAAGCACCACGATCAGCACCATGGCACCAACACCAAGACCTGGACTTGCATCACAGCAGCACCAAGACCAGGCACCACCAACATTGGCCAGTGGCACCATGCACCGACCAAATCTTACCGTGCCGGAGAACTCACCAGGACCGAGCACGACGATCGGCCACTACGGCACCAGGCACCAAGACTAGGACCGAGCACCACCATAAGCACCACGATCAGCACCATGGCACCAGGCACCAAGATCGGGACCGAGCACCACGAGCGCACCAAGACCGAGCACCACCAACAGCGACCAGTGGCACCATGCACCGGCCAAATCGACCAGTGCCGGAGAACTCACCAGGACCAAGCACCACCATAAGCACCACTATCGGCACCATGGCACCAACACCAAGACCAGGACCGGTACCACCATAAGCACCACGATCAGCACCATGGCACCAGACACCAAGGCCGGGACCGGCACCACGACAGCACCAACACCGAGCACCACCAACACCGGCCAGTGGCACCATGCACCGACCAAATCTGATCGTGCTAGAGAACTCACCAGGAGCGACACCACCATAGCCACCACGATCGAGCACCATGGCACCAACACCAAGACTAGGACAAGCACCACCATAAGCACCACGATCAGTACCATGGCACTAGAACCAAGACCGGGAACAACACCACATCGCACCAAGACCGAGCACCACCAACACCGACCAGTGGCACCATGCACCGACCAAATCGGCCAGTGCCGGAGAACTCACCAGGACCGAGCACCACGATCGGCACCATGGCACCGAGCACCAAGACCAGGACCAAGCACCACCATAAGCACCACGATCAACACCATGGCACCAACACCAAGATCGGGACCAGCACCACAGCGCACGAAGACCAGCACCACCAACACTGACCGTGGCACCATGCACCAGCCAAATCTGATCCTGCCAGAGAACTCACCAGCACAAGCACCACCATTTGAAGTCAGAAAGCTTCCTATTTGAAGACGACCGAAGCCTAACAAGCCATTAGGAGAGACTATTAGGCCCCCGTACTTAGATAGGAAGGTTTTTTGGCCCGAAAATAAAGTTTCTCGCCCTGAAGGGACGAGACCGCCGTATGGGAATACCAGACCGCCGTTTCGTTTCAACGCAAGGACGAGACCGCCATTTGGAAAATCGAGACGGCGGTCTTATCATACTGCAAAAACGAGACGGCGGTCTGGATTTTCCAGACGGTGGTCTCGATTCTCGCCAAGTCGAGACGGCGGTCTGGATTTTCCAGACGACGATCTCGACCCTATGACACGAACGACACGGCGCTCTCGAATTCTGAGACGGCGGTCTCGACCTTGTCAGACGAGAACGGCGTTCTGGACCCTAACAGCGCGAAAAACTATAAATAGGGGTCCTCCCCCCCTCATTTCCACACAGAAAAACCAAGAGCTCTCCCTTCTCTCTAGAATTTCTCTCTCTAAGAATCCCTCCGAGGCATTTCCGGAGTTTCTGAGTGTCTTTAGGCATATACAGAGTGTCCTAAATCTTCTTTAGAATCCCTCCGAGGCATTTTCGGAGTTTTCTGAGAGTTGTAGAGTGAAGGGCTGCCAAAACGCACCCTCTCTTTTTTTTTTGAATATAAAAGCTTGCTTTGGAGGTGCATATTCTCCCTCTCTATTTTTTATTACTGCCATTTAAATTATATAATAGAAGCTAGGGCCATGTAGTCATAAATTTAAATACCGCATAATAAAAGGGTAAAAGCGCAATTTTCTAAGTTTAATTATTCGCAAATAGCCGGCCTATCATAGGAACCCGAAAGGGGCGTCATAAAGGGACTAATACTCCCTTTACACGTAACTAACTCCCTTACCCAACTCTGGTTCAAATGACCAAAGTTGGTTTTCGAAAACCAACGCCTTTTTAAACCCCTTTTCCGATGTTTATGGTAAAAATATCGGTGGTGACTCCATAGAACCCAAAATAAATAAGTCCTTGGGTTAGTTCGGTTGTCGGACAACTCAAGGACACTTTTCGAAAACCTCGTCTCTAGGTTAGCCCCGTTATCGGACAACCTAAGGACCTTGTAAACACCAATAAAAAACGCGAAAACAAGAGGGTCGATAAAACCATCGCGTCGCTCCGACCGCCTCTTCTTTTTTGACGGCGGCGACAGATGGCGACTCCGCTGGGGAAGCCTAGAGAGTTGATCCCATTTAGTGATGGGCCAGCTTAAAAATAATTAAACCAAGAAAATAGCGCTTTTACCCTGCCTTGTATTATAACATGTTTTATTGTTTGGCTTTCAATAAACTGTTGTTTGTTTATATTTACGCAATTGATTGATATATAAATTGCACACAAATCCCTTGCACACTACAGTTCCTCCTATACCCGGGGGCAAGTGAGATAACCATAGGGAGTGGGTGGCAGGTACGGTTCGCTGCAGTTAGGGCCTTGTGCCCACCAGTGTGATCGGAAACCACCACTCAAGGTGATAACCTTCCTCTTTTGGCAACAAGATCGACTCTGGCCTTAGTGCTGAGCATGGTTGGATGGCTGGAGAGTGGGGACCCTATAATGGGGGCACCTTGGGGGCCTTAGCCTGGTGAGAACAGCTAGAACCTACCCTGGCCAATGCACTTTTCTACAGGAAAACCCTACCTCATGATAAAAACGAAATCTCGTCGGTTCGGGGATGACTAAATTGTGTGTGCACATGTTTGTTGCATTTGTATGTTGCATAGCATAAACAAACAACAGAACAAAATCACAAAAAAAAAAAATTACAAATAAACACCCTTATCTCAGACAGTCTGCCTTTTAGCTAGCCTGGTTTCAGGTTCTTTGTAAGCTAAGTAGCCACGCAGTTCCGACAGAAGAGATAAGGGATGATAAATATTCTTTCGCATAAAGCCATATTTTATCTCGGACAGTCTGCCTTTTAGCTAGCCTGGTTTCAGGTTCTTTGCAAGCTAAGTAGCCACGCAGTTCCGACAGAAGAGATAAAAGGCTATAAAATAAATAAAATAAACAAATAAAAATAAAGATTCATTTTTCCAAAGCTCACAAATAAGACCGGGTCCAAAAATATTGCATTCATAAAAACATTCATATAGATAGTTTATTCTTCCAAAAAAAAATACATGCAAATACCATACATCATGTAGGAAAAAACATGATAAAATAGCAAAATAGACACTCACATTCAAACAATAAACATCATCTTCATCAAATCATACATTTTGGTTTTAGAAGATGGAGGAGACAAGTAGACAAGTGGGGAAGGTGGACATTCTCCGAAGCCATACTGAGAAGCTAGAGCGGCTTAGTGCGACGATGCCACCGGAGGTCCAAACTGAGTTTGAAAAGTCCTACGGACGAATTTTGGACCTCCTAAAAATCAGTGTCGATCAAGTCTTTCTCAGGGTACTGATTCACTTCTGGAACACAAGTCTGCGGTGTTTTGAATTTCCGCAGTTCGACATGGTGCCTACTTTAGAGGAGTATGAAGTAATGTTGAGATGGCCCAAATCGGCTGGGGTCCATATCCGCCACGAGGCGTATACTCCTGCAGCACCAGTCGCTGCCCTTATCCATCTACCGTACCGACAAAGTACCCTGATAGGAAGGGGAAACATCCAGGGATGGAAAGTAGCGATGTTGGAAGACCACCTGTCCTACCTGGCTGAAAGGGCAGACTGGGTTGCCTTCAACAAAACCCTGGCGCTATTAATCTTCGAAACGATCCTGTTCCCCTTCCACCTCGACACGGTTGATCAAGCCGTTATGGACGCCTTCTTCGCTTGGGACGTGAACTCGAAGAGTCCCCTGCCTGCTATTCTTGCTGACACCTTGCTTTCGATAGATTTCTGCCGTCAGAAGCAAGGAAGAACACTCCGCTGCTGCTCTTCGTTACTTTATGTGTGGAGCATCACGCACCTCTATGCCTCCAGTCACATGGGGATATTCCCCGACCCTTTGAGAAGCTTCTCCAAGATCCCCCTCCAACGACGCCTGACCATAGAATGGAGGGATGAGTTAGAACAGAAGGATGCCAACAGCATATCGTGGGTCTGTCCTTGGTTCCGACCCGGCCCAGTTCTCGTCAGATGCGGGAGCCATCCGAATGTACCCTTGATAGGACTCAGGGGTTGCATAGCCTACTCACCTAGGGTAGCTATGAGGCAACTCATGAGGACCCAAACTACTATCTCCCGAGGGGAACTCGGAGGACTGTGCTTCTTTGGAGACCCATGCACAATGGCCAACTCACTGACTGTGAGGAAAGCATGGGAGAAGCCAGTCTATATGGGAGACAGAGAGCTAGGAAAAGCTCGAGTAACTGTCACCGGTGACTATGAGGCATGGAGGAGAAGAAGAGAGATGGCCCGACCATCCACCACACCCGTTCCAATCGCCAACAATGAAGAGCTGCAGGCACAAGTCAATGCCTTGACCCAGAGGGTAGAAATAATGGGAGCCCAGATACGGGCCCTTGAGGAAAAGGAACAAGCCTCTATCCTCACGATTGACGGTCTACAGAGGCAAGGCAAGAAAAAGGATCATGAAATAGAACGCCTCAAGGACCAATGTGCTGATGCTAATGAACAAGCTATCCGAGCATCCAAATCTGCCAGAACCAGCTCGGATAGCCAACTGCAGGAAATAACTGCCAAAGCAGCACACCTTGAGGCGGAATCAGCTCAGCAGGCTCAAACAATCAAGGAGTTGTCAGAAGGACTCCTCCAGGCTCGGCTAGATCTCCGCCAGGAGCGAGAGAACAACAAAAAACTCAGCCGAGGTCTCTATGAGCTACGCCTTAAGGAGAAAAGAGGGCTAGCCCAATATGACCAAGTGCTAGAAGAAAAGGACCAAGCTGTTGCAAGGCTCGATGAACTAGAAGCCTTGGTCATACATCAAGAGGCGAAGATCAAGGAGGCTCAACAAT
The DNA here is from genome assembly GCA_963425845.1 of Sphenostylis stenocarpa. Lineage (NCBI taxonomy): Eukaryota > Viridiplantae > Streptophyta > Magnoliopsida > Fabales > Fabaceae > Sphenostylis > Sphenostylis stenocarpa. The sequence goes on along the minus strand of OY731402.1, from coordinate 22,840,807 downwards.
ACAGCGAAGAAATGAGCCAGGCGATCCATAAGCAAAGTGAAGCGCTCGCTCACCACGTCCGGGAAGCCGAAAGAGAGTTACAAAGAAAACAAGACCCGCCTGTGGGTTTCTTTAGGCTTTTCCGTTTTTGTCAAAGGACGCTTCATAGTATGGAATAGGAGAATGTACACCTTTCAATGAATTAATGAAATCATTTTCTTATTCAACAGCTGTCTACTTGCATGCATAAGCATACATTTGCATATTTAAATCTTCCCTACTTCACGCTTAATAAATAAGATAATAAAAAGGAAGGATTAACTAACACGTCTTCCAACTCAGAAGAATGGAGAGAAAGCCACTCCTAATAAAGCTCACCCCAACGGTCGAATCATCGCAAAAGGAAAATAAGCCTCGGCCGTTGGTCCTCAAGAATAAGCAAGAGGGGGCAAGGACGCCAGTGCGACTTTTTATGCCACGTCCTTTCCCCTACGAGTCAAACAAAGCTGTACCGTGGAGATATGGGGAATCTTCACCAATAAAAGAAGAAATAACGAACATAGCCGGCATTGGGGGAACAACTAGAAGTGGAAGAATTTACTCCCCCAAGGACACACAAGAAGATGTCCTCCAAAATAAAGGGAAAAATAAAAAGACCGAAGAAGAAAAAGAAAATAAAGAATCCAAGGAGGAGACAGAGGAATTACTCCAATTTATAAGACAAAGCGAGTATTCCATTATTGACCAGCTCAATCGCACACCTGCAAAAATCACGTTGCTATAATGAGCTCGGAACCACATCGAAACGCCCTGTTGAAGGTCTTGAGCGAGGCGCACGTACATCATACGATATCCCAAGAAAAGGTCGAGAGGATCGTCGGTCACATTACGGCAAGCGATCACCTCGCCTTCACAGAGGAAGAACTCCCTCTCGAAGGGTCAAAGCACAACAAGCCCTTGCATATCTCAGTCAAGTGCAAGGAGTACCTCATCGCCAAAGTTCTTGTGGATAACGGGTCGTCCCTGAACGTAATGCCCAAATGCACGCTGGATAAGTTAACTATCCAGGGGACCCGTCTGCGCCCAAGTAGCACCATCGTTCGAGCCTTCGATGGATCAAAACGAGAAGTAGTGGGAGAAATTAATTTGCCAATCCAGATTGGACCCACTATCTTCGACGTCGATTTCCATATAATGGACATTACTCCAGCATATAGCTGTCTCCTCGGCAGGCCTTGGATTCATGACGCTAAGGCAGTACCTTCGACGCTCCACCAGAAAGTCAAATTTATAGTGGATGACAAACTGGTCACGGTTCAGGCAAAAGATGATATCCTAATCAGTGGACCGTCCACCCAACCCTATGTGGATGCGGCCGAAGAGGCCCTTGAAATATCTTTTCAAGCGCTCGAAATTGCCAATATAGAGCGACTTCCCAGAAATACCAAGGTAGCCCGCATAATGATGAAGCATGGCTACCATCCTGGCCAAGGACTGGGGGCAGATTCCCAAGGAATGAGGGAACCCCCAGAATTCAAAGACAATCCTCACAAGTACGGCCTAGGATATGACCCTTTCAAGGGCCGAACGGGAAAAGCAAAAGGGAAGACTCCCCTCCGCACACTCAAGCAGATTTTCCGAAGTGGAGGGGTACAAGCGTCAAGAGCCACTCTAGTCATTAAGAAATCTTTTTCTTTGTTTAAGGGATGTAAACCCCATGACTGTTAGAGACTATCCCCCGGGGCGAGCCCGACCCCGGGCATTTCAGGGCACATATTCCTTCATTAATTAATAAGAATGATTCTTTCTATCTGCTTCTCTTCTTTCTACTTTTTGACTGGACCACATAAATAACCCTATCTAAGTGAACAAAAAAAAAGAGAAGAAGAAAAGAGAAAAGAAAAGAATAAGAAGCGCTTCCAAATAATCAAACCTTCACCATTGCTATCATCATCGAGTTAGCTGATTAAGAGCATATAAAAATAAAGACTTCACCTAAGCCATAAAGAAAGTCACGCTTCGCCAATACTGTGAACAAAAAATAAATCCACAAAAAAGAAAGCCCAGAGAAGCCCAAAGGCCAAAGAAAAGGGCAAATTACCCGGTAGGAAACCCACTAAGGGGGCTACGCAAAAGATAGGGTCGACCCGGTAGGATACCCGAACAACAATAAAGGGTAGCCTAGGCAAAAGTTAGGGTTACAAATAAAGGTCCGCTAGGATTTCTCCAAAATTTTACAAGAGAGTAAACCTAGACAAAAGTTAGGGCCAACACACAGTATCCTAGTTCGAAAACCCAAAGGGCGATCTAGGGAAATCAGCTAGCCATTTAAAAAAACAATGAAAATAAAACCAAAAGAGCGCAAATACAAAAAAAGAGAAAAAAGGGAAAATGTTTGCTTAGACAAAACTTAAACACTCAGGCTTAACCCTTAGCCAGCCATTCTTACAAATTCTTTATTAATCAATAAAAATCAACCCTCTAAAAACACAAACCATTGATTTTTACCCCCTTTGCTTCTTTTCTCTTGACCCTCACGACAATATTCTAATAATTAATTTGGGAATATGGAGGCGTATAGTCAACAAGAGGATTGAAATCCCTAAAGCAAGGAAAAAGGGACACTACATGACAAAAGTGCTCTACAAAAGAAAGAGAAACAAAAGAAAACAAAAAAAGAGAGAAAAAAAGAAACTACTCTTC
>OY731402.1:22788014-22838025 GCA_963425845.1 Sphenostylis stenocarpa | reverse complement strand
ACTATAAATAGGAGCCTCATTTGCTCATTTTTACACCACGAGACACTCCAGAGAGCTCACGAAACACTTTAGAGCACTTGTCTACTTCTCTCTCTCTCTCGAATGATCTTTCCGATTGCCTTAAATAGGTAACAATCGGTTAAGGAATTATATTCGGCATTTGATTCTTCTTTAAATTTTTAGTAGAGTCGATCTTGTATTGGTGAGGAGAGACTGTGTAGAGAGAGGGGTTGCCAAAACGCATCCTCACGGTTCGAGGTTCTCAATATAAAGCTTGCTACGGAGGTTCTTTTCAATTCCCTTCTCTTTTATTGTTTTATTTATTATTTTATTGTTTTATTTAGCTTTATTATGTCATGTAGAATAGGATCATGTAGATAGCTATTTTAATATCTCTTTTATTGCTTTATTTAGCTTTATTCATCATTTTATACACGCAACATAGAATAAAATCATGTAGATAGCCATTTAATATTATGTAATAAAATAGGGTAATCGCGTAATTTCTTGTAGTCTTTATTTAAATGAATTAATCTGTCATAGGGAACCAGAAAGGGCGTTGTGGGGTGCTAACACCTTCCCCACACGTAACTAACTCCCTTACCCAACTCTGGTTATAATGGCCAAGTGCGGTTTTTCTTAAAATCAACATTTTTTCCTTTTCCAATGTTTATGGTCAAAACATTGGTGGCGACTCCATAAGAACCCCTTTTCGAAAACCTTTTAAAACAAAAACGCGAGTCTAAACCATCTTTTCGCGACCGCTCGCATAAACGTTTCTAAGACGTCCCCCTCCGGACGTCGGAAAGGGACGGCGGCGACAGTGCTTATGGTGGTGCTGGTCCTGGTGAGTTCTCTTGCACGGTCAGATTTAGCTGGTGCATGGTGCCACGGTCAGTGTTGGTGGTGCTGGTCTTGGTGCGCTGTGGTCTTGGTCCAAGTCTTGGTGTTGGTGCCATGGTGCTTGATCGTGGTGCTTATGGTGGTGCTTGGTCCTGGTCTTGGTCTTGGTGCCATGGTGCTTGATCGTGGTGCTAATGGTGGTGCTTGGTCCTGGTGAGTTCTCATGCACGATCGGATTTGGGTACGGTGCATGGTGCCACGGTTAGTGTTGGTGGTCTTTGGTCTTGGTGCATTGTGGTGCTAGTCCGGTCTTGGTGTTGGTGCCATGGTGCTTGATCGTAGTGCTTATGGTGGTGCTTGGTCCTGGTGATTTCTACGGCGCGATCGGATTTGGTCGGTGCATGGTGCCACGGTCGGTGTTGGTGGTGCTTGGTCTTGGTGCATGCTGTGGTGCTTGGTCCCGATCTTGGTGTTGGTGTCATGGTGCTTGATCGTGGTTCTTATGGTGGTCTTGGTCCAGGTCTTGGTGTTGGTGCCATGGTGCTTGATCGTGGTGCTTATGGTGGTGCTTGGTCCTGGTCTTGGTCTTGGTGCCATTATGCTTGATCGTGGTTCTTATGGTGGTCTTGGTCCTGGTGAGTTCTACGGCACGATCGGATTTGGCTGGTGCATGGTGCCACGGTTAGTGTTGGTGGTCTTGGTCTTGGTGCTTGTTGTGGTCTTGGTCCCGATCTTGATGTTGGTGCCATGGTGCTTGATCGTGGTGCTTATGGTGGTGCTTGGTCCTGGTGAGTTCTGCAGCATGATCGATTTAGGCTGGTGCATGGTGCCACGTCGGTGTTGGTGGTGCTGGTCTTGGTGCGTTGTGGTGCTGGTCCCGGTCTTGGTGTTGGTGCCATGGTGCTGATCGTGGTTCTTATGGTGGTGTTGGTCCTGGTCTTGGTGCTGGTGTCGTGGTGCTGATCGTGGTGCTTATGGTGGTGCTGGTCCTGGTTAGTTCTACAGCACTGTCGGATTTGGCTGGTGCATGGTGCCACGATCGGCGTTGGTGGTCTTGGTCTTGGTGTCTTTGTGGTGCTTGGTCCAGGTCTTGGTGCTTGGTGCCATGGTGCTGATGGTGGTGCTTATGGTGGTGCTTGGTCCTGGTCTTGGTCGTTGGTGCCATGGTGCTTGATCGTGGTGCTTATGGTGGTGCTTGGTCCTGGTGAGTTCTTCGGCACGATCGATTTGGGTGGTGCATGGTGCCACGGTTAGTGTTGGTGGTGCTTGGTCATGGTGCTACTGTGGTGCTAGTCCGGTCTTGGTGTTTGTGCCATGGTGCTTGATCGTGGTGCTTATGGTGGTGCTTGGTCGTGGTGAGTTCTGCGGCACGGTCAGATTTGGTCAGTGCATGGTGCCACGGTCAGTGTTGGTGGTCTTTGGTCTTGGTCTGCGTTGTGGTCCTAGTCCGAGTCTTGGTGTTGGTGCCATGGTGCTTGATCGTGGTTCTTATGGTGGTCTTGGTCCTGGTCTTGGTGCTTGGTGCCATGGTGCTGATCGTGGTGCTTATGGTGGTGCTCGGTCCTGGTCTTGGTGCTTGGTGCCATTGTGGTGATCGTGGTGCTTATGGTGGTGCTTGGTCTGGTGAGTTCTACAGCACGGTCGATTTGGCTGGTGCATGGTGCCACGGTTAGTGTTGGTGGTGCTTGGTCTTGGTGCTTGTTGTGGTCTTGGTCCCGATCTTGATGTTGGTGCCATGGTGTCGATTGTGGTGCTTATGGTGGTGCTTGGTCCTGGTGAGTTCTCACGCACTTGGTCAGATTTAGGTCGGTGCATGGTGCCACGGTCGGTGTTGGTGGTCTCTGGTCTTGGTGCGTTGTGGTGCTTGGTCCAGGTCTTGGTGTTGGTGCCATGGTGTCGATCGTGGTTCTTATGGTGGTGCCTGGTCCTGGTCGTGGTGCTTGGTGCCGTGGTGCTCGATCGTGGTGCTTATGGTGGTGCTTGGTCCTGGTAAGTTCTCTAGCACGGTCGATTTGGGTGGTGCATGGTGCCACGGTTAGTGTTGGTGGTCTTGGTCTTGGTGCTGCTGTGGTGCTAGTCCGGTCTTGGTGTTTGTGCCATGGTGCTTGATCGTGGTGCTTGGTCCTGGTGAGTTCTCCAGCACGGTCGATTTGGTCGGTGCATGGTGCCACGGTCGGTGTTGGTGGTGCTTGGTCTTGGTGCTTGCTGTGGTGCTTGGTCCGGTCTTGGTGTTGGTGCCATGGTGCTTGATCGTGGTTCTTATGGTGGTGCTTGGTCCTGGTCTTGGTGCTTGGTGCCATGGTGCTCGATCGTGGTGCTTATGGTGGTGCTTGGTCCTGGTTAGTTCTCCGGCACTTGTCAGATTTGGTCGGTGCATGGTGCCACGGTCGGCGTTGGTGGTCTTGGTCTTGGTGTGTTGTGGCGCTGGTCCAGGTCTTGGTGCTTGGTGCCATGGTGCTGATGGTGGTGCTTATGGTGGTGCTTGGTCCTGGTCTTGGTGCTTGGTGCCATGGTGCTTGATCATGGTGCTTATGGTGGTCTTGGTCCTAGTCGGTTCTGCGGCAAGGTCGATTTGGTCAGTGCATGGTGCCACGGTCGGTGTTGGATGTCTTGGTCTTGGTGCGCTATGGTGCTTGGTCCCGGTCTTGGTGCTTGGTGCCATGGTGCTCGATCGTGGTGCTTATGGAGGTGCTTGGTCCTGGTCTTGGTGCTTGGTGCTACGGTGGTGAACGTGGTGCTTATGATGGTGCTCGGTCCTGGTGAGTTCTCTAGGACTGGTCGATTTGGCTGGTGCATGGTGCCACGGTCGGTGTTGGATGTGCTCGTCTTGGTGCTGCTGTGGTGCTTGGTCCCGATCTTGGTGCTTGGTGCCATGGTGCTAATCGTGGTGCTTATGGTGGTGCTTGGTCCCGATCTTGGTGCTCGGTGCCATGGTGCCGATCGTGGTGCTTATGGTGGTGCTTGGTCTCTGGTGAGTTCTCCGGCACGGTCGGATTTGGCTGGTGCATGGTGTCACGGTCAGTGTTTGTGGTGCTGGTCTTGGTGCGCTGTGGTGCTGGTCCCGGTCTTGGTGCTGGTGCCATGGTGCTGATCATTGTGCTTATGGTGGTTTTGGTCCTGGTGAGTTCTCTGGCACTGTCAGATTTGGCTGGTGCATGGTGCCACGGGAAGTGTTGGTGGTGCTGGTCTTGGTGCGCTGTGGTGCTGGTCCAGGTCTTCGTGCTGATCGTGGTGCTTATGGAGGTGCTGGTCCTGGGTTGGTGCTTGGTGCCATGGTGGTGATCGTGGTGCTTATGGTGGTGCTGGTCCCGGTCTTGGTGCTGGTGCCATGGTGCTAATCGTGGTGCTTATGGTGGTGCTGGTCCTGGTCTTGGTGCTGGTGCCATGGCGCTGATGGTGGTGCTGGTGTTGGTGAGTTCTCTGGCACGGTCAAATTTTGGTGGTACATGGTGCCACGGTCAGTGTTGGTGTTGCTTGGTCTTGGTGCTGCTGTGGTGCTTGGTGCTCGGTCTTGGTCTTGGTGCCATGGTGCTCGATAGTGGTGCTTATGGTGGTGCTTGGTCCTGGTCTTCGTGTTGGTGCCATGGTGCTGATCGTGGTGCTTATGGTGGTGCTGCTCCTGGTGAGTTCTCTGGCACGGTCAGATTTGGCTGGTGCATGGTGTCACGGTCAGTGTTGGTGGTGCTGTTCTTGGTGCGCTGTGGTGCTGGTCCCGGTCGTGGTGCTGGTGCCATGGTGCTGATCGTGGTGCTTATGGTTGTGCTGGTCCTAGTCTTGGCGCTGGTGCTATGGTGCTGATTGTGGTGCTTATGGTGGTGCTGCTCCTGGAGAGTTCTTTGGCATGGTCAGATTTGGCTGGTGCATGGTTCCACGGTCAGTGTTGGATGTGCTGGTCATGGTATGTTGTGGTGTTGGTCCCGGTCTTGGTGCTGGTGCCATGGTGCTAATCGTTGTGCTTATGGTGGTGCTAGTCCTGGTCTTGGTGCTGGTGCCATGGTGCTGATCGTGGTGGTTATGGTGGTGCTGGTGTTGCTGAGTTCTCTGGCACGGTCAATTTTGGCTGGTACATGTAACGAACAGTGTTTGTGGTGCTGGTCTTGGTGCGCTGTGGTGCTGGTCCTGGTCTTGGTGTTGGTGCCATGGTGCTGATTGTGGTGCTTATAGTGGTGCTGGTGCTGGTGAGTTCTCTGGCACGGTCAGATTTTGCTGGTACATGGTGCCACGGTCAGTGTTGGTGGTGCTGGTCTTGGTGCGCTGTGGTGCTGGTCCCGGTCTTGGTGTTGGTGCCATGGTGCTGATCGTGGTGCTTATGGTGTTGTTGGTCCTGGTCTTGGTGCTGGTGCCATGGTGCTGATCGTCGTGCTTATGGTGGTGCTGGTCCTGGTGTGTTCTCTGGCACGGTAAGATTTGGCTGGTGCATGGTGCCACGGTTAGTGTTGGTGGTGCTGGTCTTTGTGCGCTGTGGTGCTGGTCCCGGTCTTGGTGCTGGTGCCATGGTGCTAATCGTTGTGCTTATGGTGGTGCTGGTCCTGGTCTTGGTGCAGGTGCCATGGTGTTGATCTTGGTGCTGGTGCTGGTGAGGTCTCTGGCATGGTCAGATTTGGCTGGTGCATGGTGCCACGGTTAGTGTTGGTGGTGCTGGTCTTGGTGCGCTGTGGTGTTTGTCCCGGTCTTGGTGCTGGTGCCATGGTGCTGATCGTGGTGCTTATGGTGGTGCTGGTCCTGGTCTTTGTGCTGGTGCCATGGTGCTCGATCGTGGTGCTTATGGTGGTGCTTGGTCCTGGTGAGTTCTCCGGCACTGGTCGATTTGGCCGGTGCATGGTTCCACGGTTAGGGTTGGTGGTGCTGGTCTTGGTGCACTGTGGTGCTGGTCCCGGTCTTGGTGCTGGTGCCATGGTGCTGATCGTGGTGCTTATGGTGGTGCTAGTGCTGGTAAGTTCTCTGGCACTTTTAGATTTGGCTGGTACATGGTGTCACGGTCAATGTTGGTGGTGCTGGTCTTGGTGCGCTGTGGTGCTGGTCCTGGTCTTGGTGCTGGTGCCATGGTGCTAATCGTGGTGCTTATGGCGGTGCTGGTCCTGGTCTTGGTGCTGGTGCCATGGTGTTGTCGTGGTGCTTATGGTGGTGTTGGTGCTTGGTGAGTTCTATGGCACGGTCGGATTTGGCTGGTGCATGGTGCCACGGTTAGTGTTGGTGCTGCTTGGTCTTGGTGCTGCTTGTGGTGTTGGTCGCAGTCTTGGTGCTTGGTGCCATGGTGCTCGATCGTGGTGCTTATGGTGGTGCTGGTCCTGGTCTTGGTGCTTGGTGCCATGGTGCTCGATCGTGGTGCTTATGGTGGTGTTGGTCCTAGAGAGGTCTCGGCACGATCGATTTGGCTAGTGCATCGTTCCACTGGTCGGTGTTGGATGTGCTTGGTCTTGGTGCTACTTGTGGTCTTGGTTCCGAGTCTTGGTGCTTGGTGCCATGGTGCTAATCGTGGTGCTTATGGTGGTGCTGGTCCTGGTCTTGCTGCTGGTGCCATGGTGCTGATCGTTGTGCTTATGGTCATGCTGGTGCTGGTGAGTTCTCTGGCATGGTCAGATTTGGCTGATGCATGGTGCCACGGTTAGTGTTGGTGGTGCTGGTCTTGGTGCGATGTGGTGTTGGTTCCGATCTTGGTGCTGGTGCCATGGTGCTGATCGTGGTGCTTATGGTGGAGCTGGTCCTGGTCTTGGTGCTGGTGCCATGGTGTTGATCGTGGTGCTTATGGTGGTGCTGGTGCTGGTGAGTTCTATGGCACGGTCAGATTTGGCTGGTGCATGGTGCCACGGTTAGTGTTGGTGGTGCTGGTCTTGGTGCGCTGTGGTGTTAGTCGCGGTCTTGGTGTTGGTGCCATGGTGCTGATCGTGGTGCTTATGGTGGTGCTGGTCCTGGTCTTGGTGTTGGTGCCATGGTGCTGATCGTGGTGCTTATGGTGGTGCTGGTCCTAGAGAGGTCTCTGGCACGGTCAGATTTGGCTAGTGCATCGTTCCACGGTCAGTGTTGGATGTGCTGGTCTTGGTGCGCTGTGGTGCTGGTTCCAGTCTTGGTGCTGGTTCCATGGTGCTAATCGTGGTGCTTATGGTGGTGCTGGTCCTGGTCTTGGTGCTGGTGCCATGGTGCTGATCGTTGTGCTTATGGTCATGCTGGTGCTGGTGAGTTCTCTGGCATGGTCAGATTTGGCTGATGCATGGTGCCACGGTTAGTGTTGGTGGTGCTGGTCTTGGTGCGATGTGGTGTTGGTTCCGATCTTGGTGCTGGTGCCATGGTGCTGATCGTGGTGCTTATGGTGGAGCTGGTCCTGGTCTTGGTGCTGGTGCCATGGTGCTGATCGTGGTGCTTATGGTGGTGCTGGTCCTGGTGAGTTCTTTAGCACGGTCAGATTTGGCTGGTGCATGGTTCCACGGTCAGTGTTGGATGTGCTGGTCTTGGTGCGCTGTGGTGCTGGTCCCAGTCTTGGTGCTGGTGCCATGGTGCTAATCGTGGTGCTTATGGTGGTGCTAGTCCTGGTCTTGGTGCTGGTGCCATGGTGCTGATCGTTGTGCTTATGGTCGTGCTGGTGCTGGTGAGTTCTCTGGCACGGTCAGATTTGGCTTGTACAAGGTGCCACGATCAGTGTTGGTGGTGCTGGTCTTGGTGCGCTGTGGTGCTGGTCCCAATCTTGGTGTTGGTGCCATGGTGCTAATCGTGGTGCTTATGGTGGTGTTGGTCCTGGTCTTGGTGCTGGTGTTGGTGCCATGGTGGTGATCGTGGTGCTTATGGTGGTGCTGGTCCAGGTCTTGGTGCTGGTGCCATGGTGCTGATCGTGGTGCTTATGGTGGTGCTGGTCTTGGTCTTGGTGCTGGTGCCATGGTGCTGATCGTGGTGCTTATCGTGGTGCTGGTCCCGGTGAGTTCTCTTGCACGATCAGATTTGGCTGGTGCATGGTGCCACGGTTAGTGTTGGATGTGCTGGTCTTGGTGCTGGTGCCAAGGTGCTGATCGTGGTGCTTATGGTGGTGATGGAGCTAGTGATTTCTTTGGCACGGTCAGATTTGGCTGGTACATGGTGCCACGGTCAGTGTTGGTGGTGCTGGTATTGGTGCGATGTGGTGCTGGTCCCGGTCTTGGTGTTGTTGCCATGGTGCTAATCGTGGTGCTTATGGGTGTGTTGGTCTTGGTCTTGGTGCTAGTGCCATGGTGCTGATCGTGGTGCTTATGGTGGTGCTGGTGCTAGTGAGTTCTCTGGCACGGTCAGATTTGGCTGGTGCATGGTGCCACGGTCAGTGTTGGTGGTGCTGGTCTTGGTGCGCTGTGGTGTTGGTCCCGGTCTTGTGTGCTGGTTCCATGGTGCTGATCGTGGTGCTTATGGTGGTGCTGGTCCTGGTAAGTTCTCTGGCATGGTCAGATTTGGCTGGTGCATCGTTCCACGGTCAGTATTGGATGTGCTGGTCTTGGTGCACTGTGGTGCTGGTCCCAACCTTGGTGCTTGGTGCCATGGTGCTAATCGTGGTGCTTATGGTGGTGCTTGGTCCTGGTCTTGGTGCCTGGTGCCATGGTGCTTGATCGTTGTGCTTATGGTCGTGCTTGGTGCTTGGTGAGTTCTCCGGCACTGTCGATTTGGCTGGTACATGGTGCCACGGTCAATGTTGGTGGTGCTGGTCTTGGTGCGCTGTGGTGCTGGTCCCGGTCTTGATGCTAGTGCCATGGTGCTAATCGTGGTGCTTATGGTGGTGCTGGTCCTGGTCTTGGTTCTGGTGCCATGGTGCTGATCGTGGTGCTTATGGTGGTGCTGGTTCTGGTCTTGGTGTTGGTGCCACGGTGCTGATCGTGGTGCTTATGGTGGTGCTGGTGCTGGTGAGTTCTCTGGCACGGTCAGATTTGGATGGTGCATGGTGCCACGGTTAGTGTTGGTGGTGCTGGTCTTGGTGAGCTATGGTGCTGGTCCCGTTCTTGGTGTTGGTGCCATGGTGCAGATCGTGGTGCTTATGGTGGTGCTGGTCCTGGTGAGTTCTCTGGCACGGTCAGATTTGGCTGGTGCATGGTGCTACGGCCAGTGATGGTGGTGCTAGTCTTGGTGCGCTGTGGTGCTGGTCCCAGTCTTAGTGTTGGTGCCATGGTGCTAATCATGGTGCTTATGGTGGTGCTGGTCCTGGTCTTGGTGCTGGTGCAATGGTGCTGATCGTGGGGCTTATGGTGGTGCTGGTGCTGGTGAGTTCTCTGGCACGGTCAGATTTGGCTGGTACATGGTGCCACGGTCAGTGTTGGTGGTGCTGGTCTTGGTGAGCTATGGTGTTGGTTCCATTCTTGGTGTTGGTGCCATGGTGCAGATCGTGGTGCTTATGGTGGTGCTGGTCCTGGTGAGTTCTCTGGCACGGTCAGATTTGGCTGGTGCATGGTGCTACGGCCAGTGATGGTGGTGCTGGTCTTGGTGCGCTGTGGTGCTGGTCCCGGTCTTGGTGCTGGTTCCATGGTGCTAATCGTGGTGCTTATGGTGGTGCTGGTCCTGGTCTCGGTGCTGGTGCCATGGTGCTGATCGTGGGGCTTATGGTGGTGCTAGTGCTGGTGAGTTATCTGGCACTGTCAGATTTGGCTGGTGCATGGTGTCACGATTAGTGTTTGTGGTGCTGGTCTTGGTGCGCTGTGGTGCTGGTCCCGGTCTTGGTGCTTGTGCCATGGTGCTGATCGTGGTGCTTATGGTGGTGCTGGTCCTGGTCTTGGTGTTGGTGCCATGGTGCTGATTGTGGTGCTTATCATGGTGCTGCTCCTGGTGAGTTCTCTGGCACGATCAGATTTGGCTGGTGCATGGTGCCACGGTCAGTGTTGGATGTCTTGGTCTTGGTGCGTCTGTAGTGCTTGGTCTCGATCTTGGTCGTTGGTGCCATGATGCTAATCGTGGTGCTTATGGTGGTGCCTGGTCCTGGTCTTGGTGCTTGGTGCCATGGTGCTCGATCGTGGTGCTTATGGTGGTGCTTGGTCGTTGGTGAGTTCTCCGGCACCGGTCGATTTGGCTGGTACATGGTGCCACGATCAGTGTTGGTGGTGCTGGTCTTGGTGCGCTGTGGTGCTGGTCCCGGTATTTGTGCTGGTGCCATGGTGCTAATCGTGGTGCTTATGGTGGTGTTGGTCCTGGTCTTGGTGCTTGTGCCATGGTGCTGATCGTGGTGCTTATGGTGGTGCTGGTGCTGGTGAGTTCTCTGGCACGGTCAGATTTGGATGGTGCATGGTGCCACGGTCAGTGTTGGTGGTGCTGGTCTTGGTGAGCTATGGTGTTGGTTCCATTCTTGGTGTTGGTGCCATGGTGCAGATCGTGGTGCTTATGGTGGTGCTGGTCCTGGTGAGTTCTCTGGCACGGTCAGATTTGGCTGGTGCATGGTGCTACGGCCAGTGATGGTGGTGCTGGTCTTGGTGCGCTGTGGTGCTGGTCTTGGTGCTTGTTGTGGTGGTCTTGGTCCCGGTCTTGGTGCCTGGTGCCATGGTGCTAATCGTGGTGCTTATGGTGGTGCTTGGTCCTGGTCTTGGTGGTGGTGCCATGGTGCTTGAATGTAGTGCTTATGGTGGTGCTTGGTCCTTGTGAGTTCTCCGGCACGGTCGGATTTGGGTGGTGCATGGTGCCACGGTCGGTGTTGGTGGTGCCTGGTCTTGGTGCGTCGTGGTGCTTGGTCCCGGTCTTGGTGCTCGGTGCCATGGTGCTCGATCGTGGTGCTTATGGTGGTGCTCGGTCCTGGTCTTGGTGTTGGTGCCATGGTGCCGATTGTGGTGCTTATCGTGGTGCTTGGTCCTGGTGACTTCTCCGCACGATCAGATTTGGCTGGTGCATGGTGCCACGATCGGTGTTGGATGGGCTTGGTCTTGGTGCGTACTTGTAGTGCTTGGTCCTGGTCTTGGTGCTTGGTGCCATGATGCTAATCGTGGTGCTTATGGTGGTGCTCGGTCCTGGTCTTGGTGCTTGGTGCCATGGTGCTTGATCGTGGCGCTTATGGTGGTGCTTGGTGCTTCGCTGAGTTCTCTGGCACGGTCAGATTTGGCTGGTACATGGTGCCACGGTCAGTGTTGGTGGTGCTGGTCGTGGTGCGCTGTGGTGATGGTCCAGGTATTTGTCTTCGTGCCATGGTGCTAATCGTGGTGCTTATGGGTGTGCTGGTCTTGGTCTTGGTGCCATGGTGCTGATCGTTGTGCTTATGGTGGTGCTGGTGCTGGTGAGTTCTCTGGTACGGTCAGATTTGGTTGGTACATGGTGCCACTGGTCGGTGTTGGTGGTGCTTGGTCTTGGTGCTGACTTGTGGTGCTCGGTCTCGGTCTTGGTGCTTGGTGCCATGGTGCTAATCGTGGTGCTTATGGTGGTGCTTGGTCCTGGTCTTGGTGCTTGGTGCCATGGTGCTCGATCTTGGTGCTTATGGTGGTGCTGGTGCTGGTGAGTTCTCTAGCACGGTCAGATTTGGCTGGTGCATGGTGCCACGGTCAGTGTTCGTGGTGCTGGTCTTGGTGCGCTGTGGTGTTGGTCCCGGTCTTGGTGTTGGTGCCATGGTGCTGATCGTCGTGCTTATGGTGGTGCTGGTCCTGGTCAGTTCTCTGGCACGGTCGGATTTTGCTGGTGCATGGTGCCACGCTCGGTGTTGGTGGTGCTGGTCTTGGTGCACTGTGGTGCTGGTCTCGGTCTTGGTGCTGGTGCCATGGTGCTAATCGTGGTGCTTATGGTGGTGCTGGTCCTGGTCTTGGTGCTGGTGCCATGGTGCTGATCGTGGGGCTTATGGTGGTGCTGGTGCTGGTGAGTTCTCTGGCACGGTCAGATTTAGCTGGTGCATGGTGCCACGGTTAGTGTTTGTAATGTTGGTCTTGGTGCGCTATGGTGCTGGTCACAGTCTTGGTGCTGGTGAGTTCTCTGGCACGGTCAGATTTGGCTGGTGCATGGTGCCATGGTCAGTGTTAGTGGTGCTGGTCTTGGTGCGTTGTGGTGTTGGTCCCGGTCTTGGTGTTGGTGCCATGGTGCTGATCGTGGTGCTTATGGTGGTGCTGGTCCTGGTCTTGGTGTTGGTGCCATGGTACTGATCGTTGTTCTTATGGTGGTGATGGTGCTAGTGATTTCTCTGGCACGGTCAGATTTGGCTGGTACATCGTGCCACGGTCAGTGTTGGTGGTGCTGGTCTAGGTGCGCTGTGGTGCTGGTCCCGGTCTTGGTGCTGGTGCCATGGTGCTAATCGTGGTGCTTATGGGTGTGCTGGTCCTGGTCTTTGTGCTGGTGCCATGGTGCTGATCGTGGTGCTTATGGTGGTGCTGGTCTTGGTGCGCTGTCGTGTTCGTCCCGGTCTTGGTGCTGGTGCTATGGTGCTGATCGTGGTGCTTATGGTGGTGCTGGTCCTTGTGAGTTCTCTGGCACGGTCAAATTTGGCTGGTGCATGGTTCCACGGTCGGTGTTGGATGTCTTGGTCTTGGTGCTGCTGTGGTGCTTGGTCCCAATCTTGGTGCTTGGTGCCATGGTGCTAATCGTGATGCTTATGGTGGTGCTTGGTCCTGGTCTTGGTGCTTGGTGCCATGATGCTCGATCGTTGTGCTTATGGTCATGCTTGGTGCTTGGTGAGTTCTCCGGCACGGTCAGATTTGGTCTGGTACATGGATCCACTGGACAGTGTTGGTGGTGCTTGGTCTTGGTGCTGCTGTGGTGCTGGTCCCGGTCTTGGTGCTGGTGCCATGGTGCTAATCGTGGTGCTTATGGTGGTGCTGGTCCTGGTGTTGGTGCTGGTGCCATGGTGCTGAGCGTGGTGCTTATGGTGGTGCTGGTGCTGGTGAGTTCTCTGGCACGGTCAGATTTGGCTGGTGCATGGTGCCACGGTCAGTGTTGGTTGTACTGGTCTTGGTGCGCTGTGGTGTTGGTCCCGGTCTTGGTGTTGGTGCCATGGTGCTGATCGTGGTGCTGGTGCTAGTGATTTCTCTAGCACGGTCAGATTGGCTTGGTACATGGTGCCACGGTCAGTGTTGGTGGTGCTGGTCTTGGTGCGCTGTGGTGCTGGTCCCAGTCTTTATGCTTGTGCCATGGTGCTAATCGTGGTGCTTATGGGTGTGCTGGTGTAGACCCCTAATTTTGCCCGGCCTCTCAAAATAAAAGCTAGAGGAGCTTCGCCCAAAGATGGAGTTCATCCGGCTCCCCAAAACGAGAAGGACCTCCCACAACAAAAGACGGAGTTCGTTCATTCACACAATAAAGACCAAAAGAGACTTCCTACACAAAGACAAAGCTCGCCCGGCATCTTAATGAAGGCCAAGAAGACTTCCTATATGAAGATAAAGCTTCAACGGACACACATCGGCATCAATCTATGTCCGAAAAAGGAAAGGAAAGCTTCCCGGGGTCCCAAAACGCGAAGACTGGACAAAACAGGCCGAGACCACCATCCCAGGGTTGGGACGGCCGGCGCGTCCCGAATGTGGGACGGCCGTCCCAAACCCCAGGGGGTCTCAGCCTTCGTTAAATCGCGTTTGGGACGGCCGTCCCAACCCAGACTGGCCGTCCCAGATTGGCACAACGTGAAAAACGCGTTTGGGACGGCCGTCCCAACCCAGACGGCCGTCCCAAAGTCCCAGGCAGCGAAAAATGCTATAAATAGGAGCCTCATTTGTCTCATTTCACACACCTCGGACACCGAGCATTTCCTGGACTTGTCTTCTTCTCTCCCTCTCTCGAATGATCTTTCGATTGCCTTTAATAGGTAACAATCAGTTAAGGAATTTGTATTCGGCATTCGATTCTTCTAGAAATTTTAGTCGAGTCGAGTCTCGTAATCGAGAGGAGAGTCGCTGTAGAGCGAAGGACTAGCGAAACGCGTTCTCTTTGTAAAAGACTTATAATATAAAGCTTGCTACGGAGGTTTTTTCTCAATTCTCTTCTTCTTTACTTGCTTTATTTACTTCTGTATGCAATGTAGGTAAATCATGTAGATAGCCATATTTATTAAATAAATAAAATAAGGGTAATCGCGTAATTTCTTGTAATCTGGACTTAAATGAATTAATCCGTCATAGGGAACCCGAAAGGGGCGTTGTGGGGTGCTAATACCTTCCCCACACGTAACTAACTCCCTTACCCGACTCTGGTTATAATGGCCAAGTTGGTTTTTTAATAAAATCAACGCCTTTTTTCCTTTTCCAATGTTTCTGGTCAAAACATTGGTGGCGACTCCAAAAGAACCCCTTTTCGAAAACCTTGCTTTTATTAGAGGACAGTTCAGCGTTGAGCGCCTCGGAAGCAATGAACACAATTTTAACAAAAAACGCGAGTCTCAACCATCTTTTCGCGACCGCTCGCAGAACGTTCGAGACGTCCCCGGGACGTCGGAACGGACGACGGCGACAGATGGCGACTCCGCTGGGGAAGTCCGAGAGTTGATCCCATTTAGTGACGGATAAATTCAAACTAAGTAAAGATTTGAGATTACGCCTTTACCCTTCTGTATGTTTATTGTATGGCTTTAAATAACTGCTGTATGATTACTTCTGCAATTGTTTGAAATATAAATTGCACACAAAACCCTTGCACACAACAGTCCCTCTATACCCGGGGGCAAGAGTGAATACCTATAGGGAGTGGGTGGCAGATACGATCGGTTAGTTGGCACACGGGGCTACTACCATTGTCGGAAAACCACCAACTCAAGGTGATAACTCTCTTCTTTTGGTCTAAGGATGTCGACACGGAGTTCCGTGCATGACCCGAGGATTGAGAGTTGAGAGGTCCCTATAATGGGGGCACCTTGGGGACCTTTGGCCTGGTGAGAACAGCTAGAACCACCTAAACCAAGCACGTTTCTGCAGGAAAATCCCACCTCGTGATTAAATAAGCGTGGCTCTGCTCGTGGATGTATGAATTGTGTGTGCATTTGTTTGCTGCATTTGTATTGATGCATTAGCATAGGGTAATCATACAACAAAAAATGAAAAACCCTAAAAATCACAAAAAGTGAAAAGATAAAAGACCTTTATCTCGGACAGTCTTCAGTTAAGCTAGTCTGGTTTCAGGTTCTTTGTAAGCTAAGTAGCCACGTTGACCGACAGAAGAGATAAAGGGTCATAAAAAAATATAAAAACAGATTAAAGTCATAAAAATACCTCTGTTACAAAATTAAAATTATTAGCAAAAGTTTTATAATTCATATTACCTTTTCTTCATAAAAATAAAAAGGGGAAGAAAATAGGACTCTCTTCATTGAAATCCATAAACATTCATATAGATAAGCTTTTCTTTCAAGGAAAACCTGGTATTATCATGCATCATATTAGGAATAAAACATGATAATACTTAGAAAAATAAACACTTGCATACATGCATTTACAGAAACTCATCCTCATATCATGCATTTTCAATTTTGCTAGATAATGGAGGGATCCGGTAATAGACAATTAAAGAAAGTGGAGATCCTTCTATGCCGTGTAGAGAAGTTAAGGCATTTGTGTACATATATGCCATCGGAGGTCTATGCTAGCTTTGAGAAGTCTTACGGAAGAATTCTTGACCTCCTAAAGATCAGCATTGATCCAATATTTGTTAGAGCATTGGTCCACTTCTGGAGTCCCGATTTACACTGCTTCGAGTTCTCGCAGTTCGACTTGGTACCAACCATAGAAGAATATGAACTCATGGTCAGATGGCCTCAGTCAGTTGGGGTCTACATTTGCTCAGGAGTATATACGACCGTGAGTAAGGTTGCTACTATTATACGACTGCCTCCTCATCAATCCACCCTAGAGGGAAAAGGGAATATCGGAGGTTGGAAAATGGCTATAATAGAAGACCACTTAATCTCTTTAGGCTGAAAAGAAGGATTGGTCTACATTCAACAAGACTCTAGCATTAGCAATGTTCGGAATCATATTATTCCCATTCCATGTGAACATCGTGGATCATGCTGCAATGGACGCATTCTTTGCCCGGGATGTATATTCAAAAAGTCCTATACCTGCAATCCTTGCGACACCCCGCTTTCCATAGATTTTTGCCAACGAAACAGGGGAAAACACTTAGATGCTGCACTTCACTACTATACGTGTGGGGTATTACTCATTTCTACGCCTCAAGCCATATGGGCGTATTTCACGATCCTTTAAGGAGTTTTTCAAAAATCTCTCTTCGAGCATCGTCAAGTGCTAGAATGGAAAACTGAGTTGGAAAGATGGAACATAGAACACATATCCCGGGTATGCCCTTGGTTCGACCCAGTTATATTCTCGTACGATGTGGAGATTACCCGAGCATACCATTACTAGGCCTCGAGAGGTTGTATAGCCTACTCTCCTAAGATGGCTATGAGACAACTTATGAGAACCCGGACCGCACCAACTCAAGAAGAGCTCGAGAGGGCTGAGTCTATGTCATTATTCCCATAACTTTAAAGAAGTATCCGCTGTCCAGAAAGCATGGGAAAGATCGGTCTACATGGGAGATAAAGAACTCGGAAAGGTTCAGGTTTCTACGTCCCATGAATATGAAGAATGGAGAAAAAATAGAGGGATACCCCAACCATCTGCTGCATTCACTGCAACTTTAGTCAGTGAAGAGCTACAATTGTAGGTCAATGCCTTAAACAAGAGGGTTGAAGTCATGGAAGCTCAGCTGAGAGCCTTCGAAGAAAAAGATCAAGAGTCAACCCTTATAATAGATGGTCTAAAAAGACAATGTAAAAAGAAGGACCACGAAATAGAGCGTCTTAAGAACGATTGTGCTGATTATCAGGAAGAGACTAAGCAAGCATTGAAGATTCCAAGACTTGAGCAAGATAGTCTGTTCCAGGACTTGAATGACGAAATAGCACATCTCGAAAACACGCTTGCAGGACAAGCAAGAAAGATCAAGTCAATACAAGATGACCTAGCAAATACTCGGTCAGAAGCACAAAAATGGTGGGAAACCGCTGAGAAATACAGAATAGACCTAGAGGAGCTACATGAAAAAGAAAAAGATGGATTAGCTCAATACGGTCAATTACTTCGTGAAAAGGACCGACTAATAGAGAGGTCTGATCAGCAGCATGCCTTGATCATTCATCAAGAAGAAAAGATAAAAGAGGCTCGTCGATATAGTGAAGACATGAGCCGGGCGGCATTTGAGCAAATCAAGACGCTCAGAAATCATGTGATAACAGCTGAAGATGAATTACGAAGAAAGCCTAATTTACCTATAGGATTCTTCAAGCTTTTTCGCTTTTGTCAACACTTGCTTCAAAGCATTGTATAGAAGGATTTACACTTTCTAATAAAAAGGATTTATTTTTCTCTCCTTAAATTGTCTATTGCATTCATAAATTGCATACATTCACATATCCCTCCTCATTTAATAATAAAGATAATAAAAAGAAAGGATTAACTGATGTGCTTTTCACAAATCAGAAAAATGGAAAAGAAGGCTTTCGTCATCAAAATCTCTACGACGGTCAATAAATCTGAAGATGATAACAAACAAGCACCGTTAATCATTCCAAACACTAAAAGGGAAGAAGCAATAACGCCTTTACGCTTATTCGTACCGCGTCCTTTCCCTTATGAATCAAATAAAGTTGTACCTTGGAGATACTCAGAAGAATCGTCAGTCAATCAAGATATCTCCAACATAGCCGGTATTGGGGGCATGACAAGAAGCGGAAGAATATATTCCCCCAAGGAATTACAAGATAATATTCCTAAAGATAAAATGAAAAATAAAGCCGAAGAAGAAAACGAATCCAAGGAGGAGACAGATGAGTTACTCCAGTACATAAGACAAAGCGAGTACTCCATCATAGATCAACTCAATCGTACTCCAGCAAAAATAACTTTGTTATCCCTCATCATGAGTTCGGAACCGCATCGAAACGCACTGTTAAAGGTTTTGAATGAATCATTCGTTCCGCATGCAATATCCCAAGACAAGTTCGAAGGAATTATTAGTAATATTACAGCTAATAATCATCTTACCTTCACCAACGAAGAATTCCCTTTGGAAGGGTCAAATCATAATAAGCCTTTGCATATCTCTGTCAAATGCAAAGAATATCTCATTTCCAAAGTACTTGTGGATAATGGGTCATCCCTAAATGTTATGCCTAAAAGTACACTCGACAAGATAACAATACAAGGAACCCACATGCGACCGAGTAATACAGTTGTTCGAGCCTTTGACGGATCAAGGCGTGAAGTAGTAGGAGAGATCAGTCTACCAATCCAAATTGGACCTACTATTTTCAACATAGACTTCCACGTGATGGATATCACGCCAGCATACAGTTGTCTCCTTGGTAGACCTTGGATTCACAGCGCTAAGGCAATACCTTCAACGCTCCACCAGAAAATCAAGTTTGTGACAAATGATAAACTCGTCACAGTTCAAGCTGAAGAAGACTTTCTGATTAGCAAACCGACTGTTCAACCATATGTGGATGCGGCTGAAGAGGCTCTTGAAACGTCTTTTCAAGCACTTGAAATTGCCAACATAGAAAGACTCCCTGGTAATACAAAGGTGGCCCATATGATGAAAAGATATGGATATCGCCCAGGACAGGGGCTCGGAAAGAACGCTCAAGGTATAAGAGAGCCACCAGATTTCAAGGACAATCCGCTAAAGTATGGATTAGGGTATAACCCTACGAAAGATCAAACCATACGAAGAACAGGGAAGTCTTACCCCTCGAAGATGGTATTCCGAAAAGGAGGGGTATTAGCGCAAAGGGTAGCGTTAGTCATTAGGTGTCCTTCTTCTGATTCTAAAGGATGTAAACCTAGTGACTATTAGAGATCACTCCTCGGGGTTTGCCCGTCCCCCGAGCATCTTTAGGGCACATATTTCCCTGAAATTACAAAAGAATGCTATTCTTACTATCTGCTTCTTTTCTTGCTAAATGTATCTATACCCCATTTTAATAAACAAAGTTTAGATAAATGTTTTGTTCCAAATGCGTCCAAATAAGTAAAGCGCCGCAAAGCAAAGTCAAAATAAATTGATTAACTAGAAACACAAATAAAATTTATCTTGATAAAATCAAGTTTCGACAAATGTTGTGCAAAAAATATATACGCATACAAAAAAAAAAAGAGAAAGCCCGTCGAGGTCAAAGACCGAGACAAGAAAATAAAAGGGCAAAATACCCGGCAGGAAACCCACAAAGGGGGCTGCGCAAAAGTTAGGGTAAACCCGGCAGGAGACCTGAACAATAACAAAGGGTAGCCTGGGCAAAAGTTAGGGTTATAAAAAGTCCGCTGGGTATTCCTTAAAAATGAATACAAAAAAGGGAAACCTAGACAAAAGTTAGGACATAAGCACAACATCCTAGACTGAAAACCTGAAAGGGCGGCCTAGGGAAGTTAATCAATCGCAAAAAAGGCGCCATAAATCAATCAACAACGACGCCACGTTATAAGAGCAAGACGTTTTGTCTAAACTAGCCTAAACACAGACTAACCCTGGCTAACCATTCTTACAAAAACCTTTATTACAAAAATATCCCTCTAAAACACAAGCCTTTGTTATAAATCCTTCTCTTTCTCTTCTCTTGACCCTTTCACTATAAAGCATTCAAGTAATAAAGGGGAATGTGGTAACATAGTGATCAATAAGAAGGTTGAAATCCCTAAGGAAAAGAAGAAAGGCATTGATATGGCAGTTGCCCTACAAAACAGAAGATTGCTCTTCGGCCATAGCAAAGAAAATTCCAAGACGGCAAATCAATACAGCTAAGCTTGTTATCCAAGAAACAAGATGACGTTAAGGTACGACACCAAGAACGCACCCGAAGTCAAAGCACATCAGTTAAAACTTTCGAAATATTAACTGAAATAGATCATAGGATGCATTTCATAAAGCATTACATGCATTAAAGCATAAATGAAGGGAATCATATCTTCAATCTCATCAAAAAACACGAAAATTAACTCAAAAAACATAAGAACCAGCATAAGAAGCTTGGGACGGCCGTCCCAAAGTCCAGACGGCCGTCCCAAGTGCCAAATTTCGTTTGAGACGTGCGTCTCAGGTGGGGGCTGAGCCATGTGCATTTTTACCATTTGAGACGGCCGTCCCAACCCAGACGGCCGTCCCAAATTCCCCTGCGCGGCCTATATATGTTGGACGCGGATTTTGGCTCTGGCACTTCATTTCAAGCCTCCTATCTTGCTTTTCCTCCTTCTCCATACATTTTTAGCATTTCTAAAAGAGTAGAGCTCACAATGGAACACGGAGAAGCCTCATCCAGAAGAAAACGCACTAGGACTGCTGCTAGAAGAACTCCTGTCACCAGCATGATGATGGCAGAAGCACACCAACAACGACTGGCAAATATCCAACAATTTGCCTGGTACCCTATGCTGCGTTTAGATTTTGGGATCCTTGCTACATTCGGCTGGGAGCAAGACGTTAGGAAGTTCATCCACAACATAGGATGGGACTTCCTACTCCGCGAGCCGCCCACTCGGATCTATCGCACCGCTGCAATGGAATTTCTTGCCTCTGTCAACATGATGGAAATGCCATCTACAATTCCTGGGGTGCCACCAACACAAGCCGTCTCCTACTGGATGGATGGAGCCTACCGGACCACTGCCTTGGATGACTTCAACGTCATCATGGGATTTTGCCAGCGAGCCGATACAAGAACACCGGAATATCGGTCCGCATACCTGGAGAAACCTACCGTTCTCACCACCACCAATATGTGGAAGGAGATTACTGGAGCTATTAATCTCCCATCTAATCTGAAGGGTGCAGCCTTCAATCCCCCTCTTCGCATATGTCACAAGTTGCTTGCTGGGACCATTCACAGCAGGAAGGAAAGCCAGGGAAAGGTCACGCTGGCTGATCTTTTTATAGTCTACTGCATGCATCAGGGACACCGATGTAACCCGGGATACGCATTCCTGAAGGCCGTAAAGGAATGCGGTACTCGGGAACCAGCGGGAGCGATCATGGTGGCTCCCTTCCTTACCCCTCTAGCTGAATATTGGGGATGCACGGACGGAGAAGATATCCCAGCTGTACTTCAACCAGAACCTATCAACGGAGGAGTGCTGACGCACATGAATATCCTCAGCAGAGAAGGATCAGGTTTCATCTTGAACCCTATCATCTCGATTTCATGGGATATGCGCGACTTCGGTACACCGCAAGACATCCCCACTACTTCAGAGTCTCAGCAGCAATCACACGATCCGAACTTCTCCGGCTTGTACCGACGCTTAGATGAGGAGCATGCCTATATGGAAGGAGAGTTCCAATTTATACGCCGGCAGTTTGGCCAGCTGGTCGTCAGGCAAGACGGGACGGATCGACGGATAGAAAGCCTGGTCCGGACTCGAGGCAAGATTCCGGCGCCGCCTACTCCGCGCTTCCCTTCGCCGGCACCATCTGCCCACTCCAGCCCAGAGGCAGATGATCAAGAAGACTTAGTTTAGATAGTTTTCTAGTATCTTGAATATGCTTTGAAATGTATCCAACAAAAAGCAGTAATAAATAAAAATCGTTATTTCTGTTTTACACTTCGCATTCAAAAAGCCCATGTGTACAAAATAAAAGGCACACATGATCTATTAAAAAGTCAAATTTCAAACAAAGCTCGCGATAAAAAATTAAATCGCGAAAGAAAAAGACAAAATCAAAACTATTTCAGCAAAATAAGGAGCTTCAAGGAAGATAGCTCCAACTACCAACCTTCTACGCCAACAAGAAGAGATACCTCAATAGGAAATGGAAAAGCTCAATAAATCCCCAAGTGGATCCTTGCCTACTCCAAAGGCAACACAAAAATTATTTCATGACTCAGCATCATCACTTGAGTCATCAAACATAAATCATTTAAAGCCGCAATCAACATCCTTCCATCCAAGAAAAAGGAAGTCATCAATGTAGAAAAGCCAATGGAAAGGCTTGACCATCCCCAAGAGGATCCTTGCCTACTCCAGAGGCAAAACAAAAAAAAATTTTACCTCACGACTCAACTTCGTCGCCACATGAGTCATCAAGCACACTCATGCAAGAGTCTCCGCTTCATCCCCCAATGGAGAACATGGACTACATAAGATTCCATCAAAGAAAAATGGAATCGAAATCCCCCACATCACTGGGGGGCAACAAAAAGAAAAAAATCTTTCCACGACGAAGGCCACTACAGAAAGGCCACATGAAAATCCCCAAAAAGAACGCATCAAGAAAGTTCTACAAAAAGACAAAAAGAGGAAAATAAAATTTTTCCATCTTCCCGTTCAAATAAAAGCTTCGCAAAGCCAGGAGCCAAGACTCCATCATCAAAGTCGGATCCCCAGGGAGCCAACAAATTCCCCAGGGCCACTAAAAAGGAAAGAGAAGAAAAGAAAACCTCTTCATCCCCAGCAGATAATAAAAGGTCTGCGTGTACAAAAGGAAAAAGGCACACGCATTTAAAATCAAAAATCCAAAATCGCGAAAAAAAAGCAAAAAACCCATTCCCAACGGAATAAGAGCTTAAGCAAAAACCAGCTCAAACAACAGCAGCCAAATAAGGAGTCGAAAAAACTCCATTTCCCCATAGACGGACAATTCAAGATAGATCTCCGGGATGAAATTAATTCCCCCAGTAGATCACAAAACAAGAAAAATTTTCCCCAGTAAGCCTATCAGCAAGGGCAAACTACAAACTTATATCCTCAGGGAGTTAACCTTTCGGAACACCCAATATGAATATCCCCAGCGAAGTGAAAAATCTTCACTCCCAAGAATGCCTATGCTTACTCGGAGACAAGCAGAAAGCCAATATCCCCAAGAAATGGGAAATCAACCTATAAGAGGTAATACAAGCACAAAAGCTTTCAAAAGCATCCACCTACTCGGAGGTATTATCAAAAACAAATATCCTCAAGTAGAACATCGACCTATTCGGAGGCAATCCAAAACCTAAGTCTTCACTATTGAAGCATATGCCTAAATCAAGAGGCACAACCAAATAGAAATCACATCCCCAGGTGGGCTCTTGCCTAAACAAAAGGCACAATCAACAAAAAGCTCAAATCCCCAGAGGATTTCCGCCTGATCAAGAGGCGCAACCAAACAAGAATCTCCCCAAGTGGATTTCCGCCTAATCAAGAGGCACAACTAATAGAAATCAAAATCCCCAAAGGATTCTTGCCTAAACAAAGAGCAACCAACAAAGAATCCCCGGTCAAGACCGGATGGCTAACAGAAAAGCCAAAATCAAAGAATCCCCGGCAAAAGCCGGACGGCTAAAAGAAAAGCCAAAATACAGAAATCCCCGGTCAAGACCGGATGGCTAAAAGAAAAAGCCAAAACAATGAAATCCCCATGGCGAAACAGAAAAGCCAAAATCAAAGAATCCCCGGCAAAAGTCGGACGGCTAAAACAAGAAAAGCCAAAATACAGAAATCCCTGGAAAACCAGATGACTAAAAAAAAAAGTCAAAAAGAAAAATCAATTACTCCCCAGAGACGCATGACCAAAAACAGTAAGCCGTCAACTCATCTCCAAAAAAAAAACAGATGATCATAGGATTGACTACAAAAAAGTTCATCCTATAAGCCTTGGGAAAAAGGTTTATCATTCACACCAGGTGGGGGTGTGTACTCACCTAAACCTTGTGAAAAAGGTTTATCATTCACACCGGGTGGGGGGGTGTACTCACCTAAACCTTGTGAAAAAGGTTTATCATTCACACCGGGTGGGGGTGTGTACTCACCTAAGCCTCATAAAAAAGGCTTATTATTCACACCGGGTGGGGGTGTATACTCACCTAAGCCTTGCAAAAAAGGCTTATCATTCACACCGGGTGGGGGTGTGTACTCACCTAAGCTTTGTAAAAAAGGCTTATTATTCACACCGGGTGGGGGTGTATACTCACCTAAGCTTTGTAAAAAAGGCTTATCATTCACACCGGGTGGGGGTGTGTACTCACCTAAGCCTTGCAAAAAAGGCTTATCATTCACACCGGGTGGGGGTGTGTACTCACCTAAACCTTGTGAAAAAGGTTTATCATTCACACCGGGTGGGGGTGTGTACTCACCTAAGCTTTGTAAAAAAGGCTTATCATTCACACCGGGTGGGGGTGTATACTCACCTAAACCTTGTAAAAAAGGCTTATCATTCACACCGGGTGAGGGTGTGTACTCACCTAAGCCTTGCAAAAAAGGCTTATCATTCACACCGGGTGGGGGTACATACTCACTGTAGACCCCTAATTTTGCCCGGCCTCTCAAATAAAGATAAAGGAGATCACCCGTAACAAGATAAAGCTCGTCTAGCATTACAAATAAGAGCCAAGGAGACTTCCCATATGAAGATAAAGCTCCAATAGACACATATCGGCATCAACTGACGTCCAAAACAGGCAAGGAAAGCTTCCCGGAGTCCCGAAACGCGCGAAACTGGCCAGAACAGGTTGAGACGGCCGTCCCAGTTGGGACGGCCGTCCCAACCTGCCCCAGCCAGTTGGGACGCGCGTCCCGAAGTTGGGACGGCCGTCCCAAGCCCCAGTTATGTGGGACGGCCGTCCCGGGTTCCCAGGGGGTCCCAGCCTGTGTAATTTTGCCATTTGGGACGGCCGTCCCAGTCCAGACGGCCGTCCCACCCAGACGGCCGTCCCAAAGTGCGCCAGCTGCGAAAAACTATAAATAGGAGGCTCATTTGCCACTTTTTCACACCACAGACACCCCAGAGAGCTCTGAAACACTTTCTAAAACTCAGAGCACTTGTCTATTTCTCTCCTTCTCTTGAATGATCTTTCCGATTGCCTTAAATAGGTAACAATCGGTTAAGGAATTATATTCCGGCATTCGATTCTTCTTTAAATTTTTAGTAGAGTCGATCCTGTATTGGTGAGGAGAGTCTGTGTAGAGAGAGGGGTTGCCAAAACGCATCCTCACGGTTCGAGATTCTCAATATCAAGCTTGCTACGGAGGTTCTTTTCAATTCTCTTCTCTTTTATTGCTTTATTTATTGCTTTATTTAGCTTTATTAATCATTTTATGCATGCAATATAGAATAAAATCATGTAGATAGCCATTTAATATTATGTAATAAAATAGGGTAATTGCGTAATTTCTTGTAGTCTTTATTTAAATGAATTAATCTGTCATAGGGAACCCGAAAGGGGCGTTGTGGGGTGCTAACACCTTCCCCACACGTAACTAACTCCCTTACCCAACTCTGGTTATAATGGCCAAGTGCGGTTTTTCTTAAAATCAACATTTTTTCCTTTTCCAATGTTTATGGTCAAAACATTGGTGGCGACTCCATAAGAACCCCTTTTCGAAAACCTTTTAAAACAAAAACGCGAGTCTAAACCATCTTTTCGCGACCGCTCGCATAAACGTTTCTAAGACGTCCCCCTCCGGACGTCGGAAAGGGACGGCGGCGACAGATGGCGACTCCACTGGGGAAGCTAGAGAGTTGATCCCATTTAGTGACAGATAAATTCAAACTAAGTAAAGATTTGAAATTATGCCTTTACCCTTCGTATGTTTTCTACTGTATGGCTTTAATAACTGCTGTATGATTATTTTCTGCAAATTGTTTGAAATATAAATTGCACACAAAACCCTTGCACACAACAGTCCCTCTATACCCGGGGGCAAGAGTGAATATCTATAAGGAGTGGGTGGCAGATACGATCGGTTAGTTGGCACACGGGGCTACTGCCGTTGTCGGAAAACCACCAACTCAAGGTGATAACTCTCTTCTTTTGGTCTAAGGGTGTCGCCACGGAGTTCCGTGCATGACCCGAGGATTGAGAGATTGAGAAGTCCCTATAATGGGGGCACCTTGGGGACCTTTGGCCTGGTGAGAACAGTTAGAACCACCTAAACCAAGCACGTTTCTACAGGAAAACCCTACCTCGTGATTAAATAAGCGTGGCTCTGCTCGTGGATGTATGAATTGTGTGTGCATACGTTTGCTGCATTTGTATTGATGCATTAGCATAGGGTAATCATATAACAGACAAAAAAATGAAAAACCCTAAAAATCATAAAAAAGTGAAAAACCCTAAAAATCATAAAATAATGAAAAAACCCTAAAGGGTCATAAAAAAAAATATAAAAACAAGTTAAAGAAATAAAAATACCTTTTTACAAAATTCTTGGCAAAGTCGTATCATTCATACCATATCATCCAATAAGTGGTAAAATTAAGAGATAAAATAATTACAGCATGCTCATCATTTTAATAAACCCCTAAAAAATGGGTCTTAGAGACGTTTTTTGGGAAAATTACTGGGCCAAATCGCCTACGGCCATTTGCAGCTTGGTTCTTCACCCTTTTCTCTTCGTTTTGACATGCTGTGCGTCCAAATCGGACAACCCAGTCAAAAGTTATGCCACTTTCAATATCTGCTGTCATAAAAAATATTTTTGTACTGCATGCATAAAGCACATTTATTCTAGGATGCATTAGATATCCTTAGACAATAGCGAAAGAGACCCAAGTGCGTTTATCACCTTCCTAGAAGAGATGAGTGCGCTAAGGTATGTTGGCAACCTTTGAAAAAAGGGAACCATCACACTGAAGTGGGTATGGTATTCCTTAAAACATAGGCTTTTGAGAAGATACCAAAACTATTGTCTAAGGCATATCTATCCCACACTGATCATTCATAATAAAAAAAGAATAATAATAAAAATCTTTAAAATCATTTAGAAGGTGGCTGGTCTTCCGCCCGTCCTCACTCGTGCTCAAAAGGCTAAGAAGATGGAACAACTAGAAGAACAAAACCGAAAGTTCACCGCTGAGCTTACTACGCTGAAAGAACAAATGGCTCAAATGTTAGAAATGATGCATCAACAGAATCTTCATCAAGAGGGTCCTCAGAATGGACAAGCCTCTCACCAGGAAGAAGAAGAGGAACCTCAAAATGAGCACGATCAATCTGATACAAGGGCAGTGCATATTCATGCACCAGAAGTATCAAAACAACATCTGACTGCCCTTGAAGAGCGATTGAGAGCCATGGAGGGGCATAATTTTGATGTTAAAGAGGCGGCTGATATGTGCCTCGTCAAAAACATCCAATTCCCTAACAAGTTCAAAACTCCGGACTTCCCAAAATACATGGGAACAACCTGCCCAAGAAGCCATCTTACAATGTACTGCCGTAAGATGGCTGCACATGCTGATAATGAAAAACTCTTGATCCACTGCTTTCAGGAGAGCCTGGCTGAATCAGCCTTAAACTGGTATATGCAACTGGAAGGAGGGCAAATCCAAACCTGGAGACATATGGCAGATGCGTTTCTTCGTCGTTATAAATACAATATCGATCTGACCCCTGAAAGAGCAGATCTACAACTACTAAGCAAGAAAAATGATGAATCTTTTAAAGCATATGCTCAAAGATGGAGGGAATTGGCAGCACAAGTGGAACCTCCTCTGTCCGACAAGGAAACTACGTCCATGTTCATCAATTCTCTGACTGGTCCCTATTATGACAAAATGATAGGGAACACATCAACACTCTTTGCGGATGTGGTCACTATAGGAGAAAGAGTAGAGCAAGGTCTAAAAAGCGGAAGAATTGCACAACATACTTCCTCTAATTCCTCTACTCCTGACGTTAAAAAAGGTTTTGGCCAGAAGAAGGAAGGAAGCGTAAATGCCATCAACCTTGCTACTCCTTCTCCCTCTTCGCCACCGACTGGGCAATCACGCGAGACAAGAGAAGAAATTTACCCCCATTCCAACCTCTTATGGGAGTCTGTTGCCAAAGCTGTTAGAGGCCAAGCTCCTAACACGTATCCCTCCAAAGAAGAAAGATCCACCTTACCCGGTTGGTACAAGCTCAACGAAAAATGTGATTACCACTCAGGCGCTCCTGGGCATTACGTGGAAGATTGCATCAACTTAAAATATAGGGTTCAAGAATTGTTGAATGCGGGATGGATTACCTTTGACGCATCTACTCCAAAGGTGGACGACCAACCCTTATCGAAGCCCGAGTAAAAGACGGGATAAGGGAGACCAGCAGATTAGGGCTCATCATTTTTACCATTTTTTGCAATAAACATAAAGAAATAATTCAAGCTTCCGATGTATCTCTCGTGATCCTCGCCCTTGATCACGAGATTTCTGATTAAAGTGGGCTTTATATATATTTCTCTTTTCATCAATACAATGAGGCATTTTCATAATATTCATATGCTTCTCATTCTTTTCTCTCTCATTCCAAAATAATTGAATAACATCTACACCCAAATATATACCATATAAACAGTCATGTCTGTGATTGAAAACTCTCTGCGGGATCTAAAAGCCGAAGGCGAATGGACTAAGTCAGACAGTGAGGAGGGGACCATTTCCCCGGACATGCAAAGACTATTGAAAAAATAAGCTCAATGGATATAGCCCAGGACGAGGGCTTGGAAAGGATGCTCAAGGAATAAGAGAGCCACCAGATTTTAAGGATAACCCTTTAAAGAACAACCCTACAAAAGAACAAGTTATACGATGAAAAGGGAAGTCTCCCCTCCGTACCTTAAAAAGACGATCTTCCGAAAAGGAGGGATATTAGCATCAAGGGTAGCATTAGTCATTAGATGTCCTTCTTCCGATTTTAAGGGACGTAAACCCAATGACTGTTAGAGATCACTCCTCGGGGTAGGCCCGAACCCCCGAGCATCTTTAGGGCACGCATTTCCCTTTGAATTACAAAAGAATGCTATTCTTACTATCTGCTTCTCTTCTAGCTAAACATTTCTATACCCCATTAAATAACCAATGTTTAGACAAACGTTTTGTTCCAAAATGCGTCAAAATGCCATAGACAAAATGAAGCCAAAGTTAACATGATTGATTAGCTAGAGACACAAATAAGAAAATCGTGTTTCGACAATGTTTGAGAAAAGAAATTATTATTAAAAGAAGCCCGTCAAGGTCAAAGACCAAGACAAAAAGATAAAAGGGCAAAATCCTAGGCAAACTAGGAAAGTTGATCAGTCACAAATAGGCAGTTGATGACGCCACATCATTAAAACAAAACGTTTGTTTAAACTAGCCTAAACACCGACCAACCTTGGCTAGCCATTCTTACAAAAACTATTATTTCAAAAAAAAAAATCCCACTAAAACACAAGCCTTTGCAATAAATCCCTTTTCTTTCTCTTCTCTTGACCATTCATTGTAAAGCATTCAAGTAATTGACTGGGAAATGTGGAAATATAGTGATCAATAGGAGGATTGAAATCCCTAAGGAAAGGAAGAGGGGCATTGACATGACAATTGCTCTACATTCAAAAGAATTACTCTTCGGTTACAGCAAAGATCCGAGACGGAAAATCGGTACAGCTAATCATGTTGACAAAAGCACATGATGATGGAATTCAACTTAACAGAAGCTGAATGGGTTCAAAGCCGATATGACCAGCTAAACCTTATTGAAGAAGAACAGCTGAATATGATATGTCATGGACAAGCCTATCAAAGGAAAAGAAAAAAGGCTTACAAAAAAGGTCAACCCTCATATTTACCATAAGAAGGACTTAATGGTAAATAAGTTGCTTCCAGTCCAGAATAATAAAATTGGAAAATGGGCAGTGAACTATGAAGGACCCCTTGTGGTCAAATGAGCTTTCTCGGAAGGGGCTCTTATCCTCGTTAGTATGGATGGAAAAGAACTGTGACACCTAATCAACTCCGGTACGATGAAGAAGTATTATGCTTGAAGACATTGCTCAAGACCCGTCAGGAATGAAAATCCGCAAAGGACATTCTTGGGCAAAAGATAGGGTCCATATTCCTCGCTAGGATACGTCCTAGGCAAAAAGAAGAGGTAAAAAATAAAAGTATATAAAAAAAAACTAACTAAGAGCAATGGTTACTTTAGTCGAAAACCGAAAGGCGGCTAAGGTAACATTCTTCCAGAAGCAAGCAGTCTGCATGATCTTCACTCTGAGCTCAGGCATCTCAACTGAAGCAATTAGGAGAACCAGGGAGCAGATATCATAGACATGACTGTATAAGCCTAAACAGTACAACCAACCCTGACCACCCATTCTTCTAAATACCTTTTGAAATCCTTCTATAAAAGAAATAAAACTTTTGCTCATTTATCAATAAAATTCCCTTTCATTTCCTTTCTCTTGACCAAATATTATGGAAATGCCTCTTTATTGATAAATCATAAATATGCGCAAAGACTTTTTCTTAGGTAAAAACTAGGGTAGCCTGCTAGATCGGAAGCCCCCTAAGATATTCTAGGCAAAAATTAAGGCAGCCCGCTAGATTGAAAACCCGTAAAGGGCGATCTAGGCAAAAGATAGGGCTAAAAACAAGAGATGGATAAAAAGAGAAGCCCATCATCATGATCATAGATAGGAGCCCATCGGCGTATTCATGAGAAGCCAACAGGAGAAGGCCAGTTACTTTCTAAATGCATCAAAAATAAATAAACATTAGATTGCATTTAGGACATCCACACACAAAATAGTTGCATAATACGACTTTGTCAAAATTAAGAAAAAATAATTTTCTTCAAACAAGAATATTAAACATGCATATAAGGAGGCTAGTCTCCATACTCGTGATTGAAAACAGGAGGCGCCAGAATCTAGTCTCCATATGAAAATCAAAATCGCAAAAGACAAAACCAAAAACCATTTCAGCAGAATAAGGAGCTTCAAAGAGACTAGCTCCAACCATCTACAACAATAAAAGAAGGTACATCAAAAACGGAAAAGAGCCAACGGAAAGACTTGATGATCCCCAAGCAGACCCTTGCCTACTCCAGAGGCAAAGCAAAAATTACTTCATGACTCATCCTCATCATCATATGAGTCGTTGACCATAATCATTTGAAGCCTCAATCAACATCTTTCCATCCCAAAAGAAGGAAGTCATCAAAACAGAAAAGCTAACAGAAAGGCTCAATTATCCCCAAGAGGATCCTTGTCTACTCTAGAGGCAAGACAAAAAGATTACCTCACGACTCGAAGACATCACTGCGTGAGTCATCAAGCACACTCATTAGAGAGTCGCCGCCTCAAGGAGTCCATAAAAAAAAAAAAAAAAAAAAAAAAAAAAAACAGAGTTAAAATCCCCTACATCACTGGGGGGCAACAAAAAGAAGGAAGAGAAAAGCCTTTCATCCTCTAACAAAGGCCACTGCAAGCAAAGAGCCGATATCCCCAAGAAACGGGAAATCAACCTATAAGAGGTAATACAAGCAAAGCTTTCAAGAAACATCTACCTACTCAGAGGTATTATCAAGAACAAATATCCTCAAATAGAACATCAGCCTATTCAGAGGCGAACAACAAGTAAAAAGCCTTCACCACTATTGAAGCACTCGCCTAATCAAGAGGCACAATCGAAAATCAACAAATCCCCAGTGGATTCCCGCCTAATCAAGAGGCACAACCAAATAGAAATCACATCCCCAAGTGGGCTCTTGCCTAAACAAAAGGCACAATCAACAAAAAGCTCAAATCTCCAGAGGATTCCTGCCTAAACAAGAGGCAACCAACAAATAATCCCCGGCAAAGCCGGATGGCTAAAACAAGAAAAAATACAGCAATCCCTGGTAAAACCAGATGACTAAAACAGAAAAGTCAAAAAGAAAAATCAATTACTCCCCAGAGGCGCATGATCAGAGACAATAAGCCGCCAACACATATCCAAAAACCGGGTGAGGGTTTGTACTCATCAAAAGATTGACCGCCAAAAAGAGAATCCTAAGAGCCTTGCAAAACGAGGCTCGTCAGAGAGTTTAGCAAACGCAAACTCAAACATAGTGGGGGAAAGTACCCACAAAAATCTAGCAAATACAGACTCAAACCAGGTGGGGGTTTGTACTCACAAGAGCCTTACAAAAGAAGGTTCGAATCAGATGAGGGTTCATTCTCATCAAACCAGATAGGGGTTGGTACCTATCAAAACTATTCATCATCCGAAGGATCGGCTACCTCTCCAAAGGAGCATCCTGCAAAACGAAGGATCGGCTACTTCTCCAAAGGAGCATCCTGCAGACCGAAGGATCGGCTACCTCTCCAAAGGAGCATCCTGCAGACCGAAGGATCAGCTACCTCTTTAAAGGAGCATCCTGCAGACCGAAGGATCGGCTACCTCTCCAAAGGAGCATCCTGCAGACCGAAGGATCGGCTACCTCAACAAAGGAGCATCCTGCAGACCGAAGGATCAGCTACCTCTCCAAAGGAGCATCCTGCGAGCCGGAAGGATCGGCTACCTCAACAAAGGAGCATCCTGCAGGCGGAAGGATCGGCTACCTCTCCAAAGGAGCATCCTGCAGACCGAAGGATCGGCTACCTCAACAAAGGAGCATCCTGCACACCGAAGGATCGGCTACCTCACCAAAGGAGCATCCTGCACACCGAAGGATCGGCTACCTCTCCAAAGGAGCATCCTGCACACCGAAGGATCGGCTACCTCACCAAAGGAGCATCCTGCACACCGAAGGATCGGCTACCTCACCAAAGGAGCATCCTGCACACCGAAGGATCGGCTACCTCACCGAAGGAGCATCCTGTACACCGAAGGATCGGCCACCACATCGAAGGAGCATCCCAAAACTACAAAATTCATACTCATCAACCACAGGATCAGCTACTGCATCGAAGGAGCATCCTGAGGTTCACATTCATTATCCGAGGGGTCAGCTACCGCATCAAAGGAGCATCCTGAAGCTTCACACATATCGACTGAAGGATTAGCCTCCCTAGCAAGGAAGCATCCTGAAGACAACAACACAAAATATTTATCATCCGAAGGATCAGCAAAGAGCAGCATCTGAAGGATGACCGGGCAAAAGGGTTAACTCCTTCCCCTACCAACTAATTTTGTCGACATATCTAGCCGACCAATTAGTTGGGCAGGTGAAGGGGGGGCAGCTGTAGACCCCTAATTTTGCCCGGCCTCTCAAATAAAGATAAAGGAGATCACCCGTAACAAGATAAAGCTCGTCTAGCATTACAAATAAGAGCCAAGGAGACTTCCCATATGAAGATAAAGCTCCAATAGACACATATCGGCATCAACTGACGTCCAAAACAAGCAAGGAAAGCTTCCCGGAGTCCCGAAACGCGCGAAACTGGCCAGAACAGGTTGAGACGGCCGTCCCAGTTGGGACGGCCGTCCCAACCTGCCCCAGCCAGTTGGGACGCGCGTCCCGAAGTTGGGACGGCCGTCCCAAGCCCCAGTTATGTGGGACGGCCGTCCCGGGTTCCCAGGGGGTCCCAGCCTGTGTAATTTTGCCATTTGGGACGGCCGTCCCAGTCCAGACGGCCGTCCCACCCAGACGGCCGTCCCAAAGTGCGCCAGCTGCGAAAAACTATAAATAGGAGGCTCATTTGCCACTTTTTCACACCACAGACATCCCAGAGAGCTCTGAAACACTTTCTAAAACTCAGAGCACTTGTCTATTTCTCTCCCTCTCTTGAATGATCTTTCCGATTGCCTTAAATAGGTAACAATCGGTTAAGGAATTATATTCCGGCATTCGATTCTTCTTTAAATTTTTAGTAGAGTCGATCCTGTATTGGTGAGGAGAGTCTGTGTAGAGAGAGGGGTTGCCAAAACGCATCCTCACGGTTCGAGATTCTCAATATCAAGCTTGCTACGGAGGTTCTTTTCAATTCTCTTCTCTTTTATTGCTTTATTTATTGCTTTATTTAGCTTTATTAATCATTTTATGCATGCAATATAGAATAAAATCATGTAGATAGCCATTTAATATTATGTAATAAAATAGGGTAATTGCGTAATTTCTTGTAGTCTTTATTTAAATGAATTAATCTGTCATAGGGAACCCGAAAGGGGCGTTGTGGGGTGCTAACACCTTCCCCACACGTAACTAACTCCCTTACCCAACTCTGGTTATAATGGCCAAGTGCGGTTTTTCTTAAAATCAACATTTTTTCCTTTTCCAATGTTTATGGTCAAAACATTGGTGGCGACTCCATAAGAACCCCTTTTCGAAAACCTTTTAAAACAAAAACGCGAGTCTAAACCATCTTTTCGCGACCGCTCGCATAAACGTTTCTAAGACGTCCCCCTCCGGACGTCGAAAGGGACGGCGGCGACAAAGGCTTATCATTCATACCGGATGAGGGTAAGTACTCATCAAAATTTAGCAGAATGCATTAGGTGGAGTAAAAATACTCACCTAAGCATTTCAAAAATGGGTTGCTAAGACTGTACTTCTATTAGGGGATAGTTCAGTGTTGAGCGCCTCGGAAGAAAGTACCCACAAAAGTTTAGCAAAATGCTAACTCATACCAGGTGAGGGTAGGTACTCACCAAAACCTTGCAGAACAAGGTTCATACCTAAAAAAAAAAAAAACCTCACCAAAGCCTTAGAAAAAGAAGGCTCAAACCAGACAGGGGTTAGTACCTATCAAAATATTTATCATCCGGAGGATCAGCAAGGAGCAGCATCCGAAGGACAACCGGGCAAGAGGGTTAACTCCTTCCCCTACCAACTAATTTTGGTGGCATGTTAAAAACCAACGAATTAGTTAGGCATGTGAAGGGGGGGCAGCTGTAGACCCCTAATTTTGCCCGGCCTCTCAAAATAAAAGCTAGAGGAGCTTCGCCCAAAGATGGAGTTCATCCGGCTCCCCAAAACGAGAAGGACCTCCCACAACAAAAGACGGAGTTCGTTCATTCACACAATAAAGACCAAAAGAGACTTCCTACACAAAGACAAAGCTCGCCCGGCATCTTAATGAAGGCCAAGAAGACTTCCTATATGAAGATAAAGCTTCAACGGACACACATCGACATCAATCTATGTCCGAAAAAGGAAAGGAAAGCTTCCCGGGGTCCCAAAACGCGAAGACTGGACAAAACAGGCCGAGACCACCATCCCAGGGTTGGGACGGCCGTCCCAACTGCAATTAAGCAGTTGGGACGCGCGTCCCGAACGTGGGACGGCCGTCCCAAACCCCAGGGGGTCTCAGCCTTCGTTAAATCGCGTTTGGGACGGCCGTCCCAACCCAGACTGGCCGTCCTAGATTGGCACAACGTGAAAAATGCGTTTGGGACGGCCGTCCCAACCCAGACGGCCGTCCCAAAGTCCCAGGCAGCGAAAAATGCTATAAATAGGAGCCTCATTTGTCTCATTTCACACACCTCAGACACCAGAGCATTTCCTGGACTTGTCTTCTTCTCTCCCTCTCTCGAATGATCTTTCGATTGCCTTTAATAGGTAACAATCGGTTAAGGAATTTGTATTCTGGCATTCGATTCTTCTAGAAATTTTAGTCGAGTCGAGTCTCGTAATCGAGAGGAGAGTCGCTGTAGAGCGAAGGACTGCCAAAACGCGTCCTCTTTGTAAAAGACTTATAATATAAAGCTTGCTACGGAGGTTTTTTCTCAATTCTCTTCTTCTTTACTTGCTTTATTTACTTCGTATGCAATGTAGGTAAATCATGTAGATAGCCATATTTATTAAATAAATAAAATAAGGGTAATCGCGTAATTTCTTGTAATCTGGACTTAAATGAATTAATCCGTCATAGGGAACCCGAAAGGGGCGTTGTGGGGTGCTAATACCTTCCCCACACGTAACTAACTCCCTTACCCGACTCTGGTTATAATGGCCAAGTTGGTTTTTTAATAAAATCAACGCCTTTTTTCCTTTTCCAATGTTTCTGGTCAAAACATTGGTGGCGACTCCAAAAGAACCCCTTTTCGAAAACCTTGCTTTTATTAGAGGACAGTTCAGCGTTGAGCGCCTCGGAAGCAATGAACACAATTTTAACAAAAAACGCGAGTCTCAACCATCTTTTCGCGACCGCTCGCAGAACGTTCGAGACGTCCCCGGGACGTCGGAACGGACGGCGGCGACAGCTGGTCCTGGTCTTGGTGCTGGTGCCATGGTCCTGATCGTGGTGCTTATGGTGGTGTTGGTGCTGGTGAGTTCTCTGGCACGGTCAGATTTGGCTGGTGCATAATGCCATGGTCAGTGTTAGTGGTGCTGGTCTTGGTGCGCTGTGGTGTTGGTCCCGGTCTTGGTGTTGGTGCCATGGTGCTGATCGTGGTGCTTATGGTGGTGCTGGTCCTGGTCTTGGTGCTGGTGCCATGGTGCTGATCGTGGTGCTTATTGTGGTTCTGGTCCTAGTGAGTTCTCTAGCACGGTCAGATTTGGTTGGTGCATGGTGCCACAATCACTATTGGTGGTGCTGGTCTTGGTGCGCTGTGGTGCTGGTCCAAGTCTTGGTGCTGGTGCCATGGTGCTGATCATGGTGCTTATGGTGGTGCTGGTCCTGGTCTTGGTGCTGGTGCCATGGTGCTGATTCTGGTGCTTATGGTGGTGCTGGTCTTGGTGAGTTCTTTGGCACGGTCAGATTTGGCTGGTACATGGTGCCACGGTCAGTGTTGGTGGTGCTGGTCTTTGTGCACTGTAGACCCCTAATTTTGCCCGGCCTCTCAAAATGAAAGCTAGAAGAATTTCACTCGAAGATGGAGTTCATCCGGCTTCCCAAAACCGAGAGGGATCTCCTGCAACAAGACGGAGTTCATTCATTCACACAATAAAAGCCAAAAGAGATTTCCTACACCAAGATAAAGCTCGCCCGACATCTTAGTGAAGGCCAAGAAGACTTCCTATATGAAGATAAAGCTTCAATGGACACACATCGGCATCAATCTATGTCCGAAAAAGGAAAGGAAAGCTTCCCGGGGTCCCAAAACACGAAAACTGGACTAAACAGGTCGAGACCACGGTCCCAAAAGTGGGACGGCCGTCCCAACTGTCATTTTACAGTTGGGACGCGCGTCCCGTATGTGGGACGGCCGTCCCAAACACAATTTAAGTGGGACGGCCGTCCCGGCCTTCCTGGGGGTCCCGCTCTGTGTAAATTTGCCATTTGGGACGGCCATCCCAGTCCAGACGGCCGTCCCAACCCAGACGGCCGTCCCAAAGTGCGCCAGCTGCGAAAAACTATAAATAGGAGGCTCATTTGTCACTTTTACACAGCACAGACACTCCAGAGAGCTCTGAAACACTTTAGAGCACTTGTCTACTTCTCTCCCTCTCTCGAATGATCTTTCCGATTGCCTTAAATAGGTAACAATCGGTTAAGGAATTATATTCCGGCATTTGATTCTTCTTTAAATTTTTAGTAGAGTCGATCTTGTATTGGTGAGGAGAGACTGTGTAGAGAGAGGGGTTGCCAAAACGCATCCTCACAGTTCGAGATTCTCAATATAAAGCTTGCTACGGAGGTTCTTTTCAATTCCCTTCTCTTTTATTGTTTTATTTATTGTTTTATTTATTGTTTTATTGTTTTATTTAGCTTTATTATGTCATGTAGAATAAGATCATGTAGATAGCTATTTTAATATCTCTTTTATTGCTTTATTTAGCTTTATTCATCATTTTATGCATGCAACATAGAATAAAATCATGTAGATAGCCATTTAATATTGTGTAATAAAATAGGGTAATTGCGTAATTTCTCGTAGTCTTTATTTAAATGAATTAATCTGTCATAGGGAACCCGAAAGGGGCGTTGTGGGGTGCTAACACCTTCCCCACACGTAACTAACTCCCTTACCCAACTCTGGTTATAATGGCCAAGTGCGGTTTTTCTTAAAATCAACATTTTTTCCTTTTCCAATGTTTAAGGTCAAAACATTGGTGGCGACTCCATAAGAACCCCTTTTTCGAAAACCTTTTAAAACAAAAAACGCGAGTCTAAACCATCTTTTCGCGACCGCTCGCATAAACGTTTCTAAGACGTCCCACGGACGTCGGAAAGGGACGGCGGCGACAGATGGCGACTCCACTGGGGAAGCTAGAGAGTTGATCCCATTTAGTGACAGATAAATTCAAACTAAGTAAAGATTTGAAATTACGCCTTTACCCTTCTGTATGTTTTTACTGTATGGCTTTAATAACTGCTGTATGATTACTTCTGCAAATTGTTTGAAATATAAACTGTACACAAAAACCCTTGCACACAACAGTCCCTCTATACCCGGGGGCAAGAGTGAATATCTATAGGGAGTGGGTGGCAGATACGATCGGTTAGTTGGCACACGGGGCTACTACCGTTGTCGGAAAACCACCAACTCAAGGTGATAACTCTCTTCTTTTGATCTAAGGGTGTCGCCACGGAGTTCCGTGCATGACCCGAAGATTGAGAGATTGAGAGGTCCCTATAATGGGGGCACCTTGGGGACCTTTGGCCTGGTGAGAACAGTTAGAACCACCTAAACCAAGCACGTTTCTGCAGGAAAACCCTACCTCGTGATTAAATAAGCATGGCTCTGCTCGTGGATGTACGAATTGTGTGTGCATACGTTTGCTGCATTTGTATTGATGCATTAGCATAGGGTAATCATACAACAGACAAAAAAATGAAAAAAAACCCTAAAAATCATAAAAATACCTTTGTTATAAAATAAAAATTAATTCGCAAAAGTCTCATAATTCATATAACCTTTTCTTCATAAAAAACAAAAAGGGAAGAAAATAGGACTCTCTTCATCAAAATCCATAAACATTCATATAGATAAGTTTTCTTTTCAAGAAAAACCAAGTATTACCATGAATCATATTAGGAACAAAACATGATAATACTTAGAAAAAACAAACACTTGCATACACGCATTTACAAACACTCATCCTCATATCATGCATTTTCATTTCTGTCAGACAATGGAGGAATCCAGTAATAGACAGTTAAAGAAAGTGGGGATCCTTCTATGCCGTGTAGAGAGGTTAAGGCATCTGTGTACATATATGCCGCCGGAGGTCTATGCTAACTTTGAGAAGTCTTACGGAAGAATTCTTGACCTCCTGAAAATCAGCATTGATCCAATATTTGTTAGAGCATTGGTCCACTTCTGGAGTCCCGACTTACACTGCTTCGAATTTTCGCAGTTTGACTTGGTACCAACCTTAGAAGAATACGAACTCATGGTTAGATGGCCTCAGTCAGTTGGGGTTTATGTCTGCTCAGGAGAATATACGGCCGTGAGTAAAGTTGCTACTATTATACGACTGCCTCCCCATCAATCCACCCTAGAAGGAAAAGGGAATATCAGAGGTTGGAAAATGGCTGTAATAGAAGATCACTTAGTCTCTTTAGCTGAAAAGAAGGACTGGTCTACATTCAACAAGACTCTGGCATTAGCAATGTTCGGAATCATATTATTCCCATTCCATGTGAACATAGTAGATCATGCTGCAATGGACGCATTCTTTGCCTGGGATGTATATTCAAAGAATCCTATACCTACAATCCTTGCTGATACCCTGCTTTCTGTAGATTTCTGCCGACAGAGACAGGGAAAAACACTCAGATGTTGTACTTCACTGCTATATGTATGGGGTGTTACTCACTTTTACGCCTCAAGCCACATGGGTGTATTTCCTGACCCTTTAAGAAGTTTCTCGAAAATCCCTCTTCAACATCGTCAAGCTTTAGAGTGGAAAGCCGAGTTAGAAAACTGGAGCATAGAGCATGTATCTTGGGTTTGCCCTTGGTTCCGACCCGGTTATATTCTGGTACGATGCGGAGATTACCTGAGCATACCACTTCTAGGCCTCAGAGGTTGTATAACCTACTCTCCTAAAATGGTTATGAGACAACTTATGAGAACTCAGACTGCGCCAACCCAAGAAGAGATCCGAGAACTGAGTCTATGCCACTATTCCCATAGTTTTGAAGAAGTATCTGCTGTCCGGAAAGCATGGGAAAGACCGGTCTATATGGGGGACAAAGAACTTGGAAAGGCTCAGATATCTATATCCCACGAGTACAAGGAATGGAGGAAAAATAGAGGGGTACCCCAACCATCTGTTACAACCACTACAACTTTAGTGAATGAAGAGCTGCAATTACAAGTCAATGCCTTAAATAAAAAGGTTGAAATCATGGAAGCTCAGCTAAGAGCCTTCGAAGGAAAAGAGCAAGAATCAGCCCTTATAATAGATGGTCTAAAAAGACAATGTAAAAAGAAGGACCATGAGATAGAGCTTCTCAAGAATGATTATGCTGACTACCAAAAAGAAGCTAGGCAAGCATTAAAGATGCCAAGGCTTGAGCAAGATAGCCTATTCCGGGACATGAGCGATGAAATAGTACACCTTGAGAACACGCTCGCAGAACATGCCAGAACAATCAAGCTAGTACAAGATGACCTAGCGAATACTCGGTCAGAAGCACAAAAGTGGTGGGAAACCGCTGAAAAATACAGAGTAGACCTAGAGGAGTTACGTGAAAAAGAAAAAGATGGATTAGCTCAATATAATCAGCTACTCCGTGAAAAGGACCGAATAATAGAGAGGTCTGATCAGCAGCATGCCTTGATCGTTCATCAAGAAGAGAAGAAAAAAGAGGCTCATCGATATAGTGAAGATATGAGCCGGGCGGTATCTGAACAAATCAAGACACTCAGAAATCACGTGATAACAGCTGAAGACGAATTACGAAGAAAGCCTAATTTACCTATAGGATTCTTCAAGCTTTTTCGCTTTTGTCAACATTTGCTTCAAAGCATTGTATAGAAGGATTTACACTTTCTAATAAAAGGATTTCTCTTCCTTAAATTGTCTATTGCATTCATAAGTTGCATACATTCATACATTCCTCCTCGTTTAATAATGAAGATAATAAAAAGAAAGGATTAACTGATGTGCTTTTCACAAATCAGAGAAAAATGGAAAAGAAGCCTTTCGTCATCAAAATCTCTACAATGGTCAATAAATCTGAAGACGATAACAAACAAGCACTATTAATAATTCCAATCGATAAAAGGGAAGAAGCAATAGCGCCTTTACGCTTATTCGTGCCACGTCCTTTCCCTTATAAATCAAACAAAGCTGTACCTTGGAGATACTCAGAAGAATCGCCAGTCAATCAAGACATCTCCAACATAGTCGGTATTGGGGGCATGACAAGAAGCGGAAGAATATATTCCCCCAAGGAAATTCAAGATAATAATCCTAAAGAGAAGGCAAAAAATAAGGCCGAAGAGGAAAAGGAATCCAAGGAGGAGACAGATGAGCTACTCCAGTACATAAGACAAAGTGAGTACTCTA
This sequence comes from Sphenostylis stenocarpa, assembly GCA_963425845.1. Lineage (NCBI taxonomy): Eukaryota > Viridiplantae > Streptophyta > Magnoliopsida > Fabales > Fabaceae > Sphenostylis > Sphenostylis stenocarpa. Next base: position 22,797,197 of record OY731402.1, on the reverse strand, counting down.
TTATTGATCAACTCAATCGTACTCCAGCAAAGATAACCTTGTTATCACTCATCATGAGTTCGGAACCGCATCGAAACGCACTGTTAAAGGTGTTGAATGAATCATTTGTTCCGCATGCAATATCCCAAGAAAGGTTTGAAGGAATCATTGGTAATATTACAGCCAATGACCATCTGACCTTCACCAATGAAGAACTCCCTTTAGAAGGGTCCGATCACAACAAGCCCTTGCATATTTCCGTTAAGTGCAAGGAATATCTCATTTCCAAAGTTCTTGTGGATAATGGGTCATCCTTAAATGTCATGCCTAAAAGCACACTCGACAAGATAACAGTGCAAGGAGCCCACATGCGCCCGAGTAATACAATAGTTCGAGCCTTTGACGGATCAAGACGTGAAGTAGTAGGAGAGATTAGTCTACCAATCCAAATTGGACCTACTATTTTCAACATAGACTTCCACGTGATGGATATCACGCCAGCTTACAGTTGTCTCCTCGGTAGACCTTGGATTCATAACGCTAAGGCAATACCTTCGACGCTCCACCAGAAAGTCAAGTTTGTGACAAATGATAAACTGGTCACAGTTCAAGCTGAAGAAGACTTTCTAATAAGCAAACCATCTATCCAACCACATGTGGATGCGGCTGAAGAGGCTCTTGAAACATCTTTTCAAGCACTCAAAATTGCCAACATAGAAAGACTTCCTGGTAACATGAAGGTGGCCCATATGATGAAAAGATATGGATATCGCCCCGGACAGGGGCTTGGAAAGAACGCTCAAGGAATAAGAAAACCACCAAATTTCAAAGATAATCCGCTAAAGTATGGATTAGGGTATGACCCTACAAAAGATCAAACCAAACGAAGAACAGGGAAGTCTTACCCCTCAAAGATAGTATTCCGAAAAGGAGGGGTACTACCGCAAAGGGCAGCGTTAGTCATTAGGTGTCCGTCTTCCGATTCTAAGGGATGTAAATCTAGTGACTATTAGAGATCACCCCTCGGGGTTTGCCCGTCCCCCGAGCATCTTTAGGGCACACATTTCCCTAAAATTACAAAAGAATGCTATTCTTACCATCTGCTTCTTTTCTTGCTAAATATATCTATACCCCATTTTAATAAACAAAGTTTAGATAAATGTTTTGTTCCAAATGCGTCCAAATAAGTAAAGCGCCACAAAGCAAAGTCAAAATAGATAGATTAGCTAAGAACACAAATAAAATTTATCTTGATAAAATCAAGTTTCGACAAATGTTGTGCAAAAAAAATACGCATACAAAAAAGAAAGCCCGTCAAGGTCAAAGACCAAGACAAGAAAATAAAAGGGCAAAATACCCGGCAAGAAACCCACAAAGGGGGCTGCGCAAAAGTTAGGGTAAACCCGGCAGGAGACCCGAACAATAATAAAGGGTAGCCTGAGCAAAAGTTAGGGTTATTAAAAGTCCGCTAGGTATTACTAAAAAATAAATACAAAAAGGAAACCTAGACAACAATCAGGACATAAGCACAGCATCCTAGACTGAAAACCTGAAAGGGCGGCCTAGGGAAGTTAGTCAATCACAAAAAGCGCCATAAATCAGTAAACAATGACGCCACGTTATAAGAGCAAAACGTTTTGTCTAAACTAGCCTAAACACCGACCAACCCTGGCTAGCCATTCTTACAAAAACCTTTATTACAAAAATATCACTCTAAAACACAAGCCTTTGCAATAAATCCTTTTCCTTCTTTTCTCTTGACCATTTCACTATAAAGCATTCAAGTAATGAAGGGAAATGTGGTAACATAATGATCAATAGGAAGGTTGAAATCCCTAAGGAAAAGAAGAAAGACATTGATATGGCAGTTGCCCTATGAATAGAAGATTGCTCTTCGGCCATAACAAAGAAAATTCCAAAGACGGTAAATCAGTACAGCTAAGCTTGTTGATCAAGAAACAAGGTGACGCAAAGGCACAACACCAAGAATGCACCCGAAGTCAAAGCATACCAGTTAAAACTTTCGAAATATCAACTGAAATAGATCATAGGACGCATATCATAAAGCATTACATGCATTAAAACATAAATGAAGGGAATCCTATCCTCAATTTCATCAAAAAACACGAAAATCAACTCAAAAAAATCAAAAACCCACTTAAGAAGCTTGGGACGGCCGTCCCAAAGCCCAGACGGCCGTCCCAAGTGTCATTTTTCGTTTGGGACGCGCGTCCCAGGAGGGGGTCCCAGCATGCCCAATTTTGCCATTTGGGACGGCCGTCCCAACCCAGACGGCCGTCCCAAACTCCCCTGCGCGGCCTATATATATGGGACGCGGATTTTGGCTTTGACACCCCATTCCAAGCTTTCTATCTTGCTTTTTCTCCCTTTCTACACATTTCTAGCATTCTTAAGTAAGTATTACCTACAATGGAGCACGGAGAAGCCTCATCCAGAAGAAAACGCACCAGGACTGCTGCTAGAAGAGCTCCTGCCACCAGTATGATGATGGCAGAAGCACACCAACAACGATTGGCAAATATCCAGCAATTTGCCTGGTACCCGATGCTGCAACTAGACTTCGGGATCCTAGCTACATTCGGCTGGGAGCAAGACGTTAGGAGGTTCATCCGCAACATAGGATGGGACTTCCTACTTCGCGAGCCGCCCACTCGGATCCATCGCACCGCTACGATGGAGTTTCTCGCCTCTGTCAACATGATGGAAATGCCATCCGCCACTCTTGGGGTGCCACCAACACAAGCTGTCTCCTACTGGATGGATGGAGCCTACCGGACCACCGCCCTGGATGACTTCAATGTCATCATGGGATTCTGCCAGCGAGCCGATACAAGAACACCAGAGTATCGGTCCGCATATCTGGAGAAACCTACTGTTCTTACCACCACTAGCATGTGGAGGGAGATTACTGGAGCTATCAATCTCCCGTCTAACCTGAAGGGTGCAGCCTTCAATCCCCCTCTTCGCATATGCCACAAGTTGCTTGCTGGGACCATTCACAGCAGGAAGGAGAGCCAGGGGAAGGTCACGCTGGCTGATCTTTTTATAATTTACTGCATTCATCATGGACACCGATGCAACCCAGGATACGCATTCCTGAAGGCTGTAAAGGAATGCGGTACTCGAGGACCAGCGGGAGCGATCATGGTGGCTCCCTTCCTTACCCCTCTTGCTGAATACTGGGGATGCATGGACGGAGAAGATATCCCAGCTGAACTTCGACCAGAGCCTATCAACGGAGGAGTGCTGACGAACATGAATATCCTCAGCAAGGAAGGATCAGGTTTCATCCTAAACCCTATCATCTCGATTTCATGGGATATGCGCGATTTCAATACACCGCAAGATATCCCTACCACTTCAGAGTCCCAGCAGCAGTCACGAGATTCTGACTTCCCCGGCCTGTACCGACGATTGGACGAGGAGCATGCCTATATGGAAGGAGAGTTCCAGTCTATACGCCAGCAGTTCAGTCAGCTGAATGTTAGGCAGGACAGGACGGACCGCCAAATAGAAAGCCTGGTCCAGACCCAGGCGAGGTTCCAGCGTCGCCTACTCCGCCGCTTCCCTTCACCAGTACCATCCGCCCACTCCAGTCCAGAGGCGGATGATTAGGAAGAGTCTTTCTTTAGTTTTTTTAGTATTCCGAGAAAAAAAGAGAAGCTTGAATGTACCCAAACAAAAAACAGTAATAAATAAAACTCGTTATTTCTGTTTTACACTTCACAGTCAAAAAGCCCATGTGTATAAAATAAAAGGCACACATGATTTACTAAAAAGCCAGATTTCAAAACAGCTCGCGATGAAAACTAAGTCGCGAAAGTAAAAGGCGGAATCAAAATTATCTTCAGCAAAATAAGGAGCTCCAAGAAAGCTAGCTCCAACCAACATCCTTCCATCCCAGAAAAAGGAAATCATCAATGTAGAAAAGCCAACGGAAAGGCTTAATTATCCCCAAGCGGATCCTTGCCTACCCCGGAGGCAAAACAAAAAGATTACCTCACGACTCGAAGACATCACCGCAAGAGTCATCAAGCACACTCATGCAAGAGTCTCCGCTTCATTCCCCAAAGGAGAACAAGGACTACATAAGAATCTATCAAAGAAAAAACAGAGTCAAAATCCCCACATCACTGGGGGGGCAACAAAAAGAAAGAAAAGAAGAGCCTTTCATCCTCTAACAAAGGCCACTGCATGAAAAAGCCGAGAGAAATTTCCATCCACAGGAGGCCGACAAATCAACCCCCCGGTGGATCATCAAAAAGAAAATGTTTCCCCAGTAAGCCTATCCGCAAAGGCAAATTACAAATTACAAATCCACAGGGAGTTAAGCACCTAATATGAATATCCCCAGTGAAAGGCAAAACCTTCACTCCCAAGAATGCCTAGGCTCACTCAGAAACAAGCAAAGAGCCGATATCCCCGAGAAACGGGAAATCAACCTATGCAAGAGGCAATACAAGCACAAAAACTTCAAAAAACATCCACCTACTCAGAGGTATTATCAAGAACAAATATCCTCAAAAAGAACATCAGCCTATTCAGAGGTGAAAAACAACAAGTAAAAAGCCTTCACCACTATTGAAGCACCCACCTAATCAAGAGGCACAATCAAAAAATCAACAAATCCCCAGTGGATTCCCGCCTAATCAAGAGGCACAACAAAATCCCCAAGTGGATCTTCGCCTAATCAAGAGGCACAATAAATAAAAGAATTCAAAATCCCCAGAGGATTCCCACCTAATCAAGAGGCAATCGACAAAATCCCCGGCAAATCCGGATGAATAAAACAAAAACAGTCAAAATCAATTATTCCCCAGAGGCGCATGATAAAAAAACAGTAAGCAGCCGACACTAGAACCTTAGCAAGATGCAGGTTCACATCCGGTGGGGTGAAAAAATACACTAGAACCTTAGCAAGATGCAGGTTCACATCCGGTGGGGTGAAAAAATACACTAGAACCTTAGCAAGATGCAGGTTCACATCCGGTGGGGTGAAAAAATACACTAGAACCTTAGCAAGATGCAGGTTCACATCCGATGGGGTGAAAAAATACACTAGAACCTTAGCAAGGTGCAGGTTCACATCCGGTGGGGTGAAAAAATACACTAGAACCTTAGCAAGATGCAGGTTCACATCCGGTGGGGTGAAAAAATACACTAGAACCTTAGCAAGATGCAGGTTCACATCCGGAGGATCAACAAGGAGCAGCATCCGAAGGATAACCGGGCAAAAGGGTTAACTCCTTCCCCTACCAACTAATTTTGTCGGTATATTAAAAACCAACGAATTAGTTAGGCAGGTGAAGGGGGGGCAGCTGTAGACCCCTAATTTTGCCCGGCCTCTCAAAATGAAAGCTAGAAGAATTTCACTCGAAGATGGAGTTCATCCGGCTTCCCAAAACCGAGAGGGATCTCCTGCAACAAGACGGAGTTCATTCATTCACACAATAAAAGCCAAAAGAGATTTCCTACACCAAGATAAAGCTCGCCCGGCATCTTAGTGAAGGCCAAGAAGACTTCCTATATGAAGATAAAGCTTCAATGGACACACATCGGCATCAATCTATGTCCGAAAAAGGAAAGGAAAGCTTCCCGGGGTCCCAAAACACGAAAACTGGACAAAACAGGTCGAGACCACGGTCCCAAAAGTGGGACGGCCGTCCCAACTGTCATTTTACAGTTGGGACGCGCGTCCCGTATGTGGGACGGCCGTCCCAAACACAATTTAAGTGGGACGGCCGTCCCGGCCTTCCTGGGGGTCCCGCTCTGTGTAAATTTGCCATTTGGGACGGCCATCCCGGTCCGGACGGCCGTCCCAACCCGGACGGCCGTCCCAAAGTGCGCCAGCTGCGAAAAACTATAAATAAGAGGCTCATTTGTCACTTTTACACAGCACGAGACACTCCGTAGAGCTCTGAAACACTTTAGAGCACTTGTCTACTTCTCTCCCTCTCTCGAATGATCTTTCCGATTGCCTTAAATAGGTAACAATCGGTTAAGGAATTATATTCCGGCATTTGATTCTTCTTTAAATTTTTAGTAGAGTCGATCTTGTATTGGTGAGGAGAGACGTGTAGAGAGAGGGGTTGCCAAAACGCATCCTCACGGTTCGAGATTCTCAATATAAAGCTTGCTACGGAGGTTCTTTTCAATTCCCTTCTCTTTTATTGTTTTATTTATTGTTTTATTTATTGTTTTATTGTTTTATTTAGCTTTATTATGTCATGTAGAATAAGATCATGTAGATAGCTATTTTAATATCTCTTTTATTGCTTTATTTAGCTTTATTCATCATTTTATGCATGCAACATAGAATAAAATCATATAGATAGCCATTTAATATTGTGTAATAAAATAGGGTAATTGCGTAATTTCTCGTAGTCTTTATTTAAATGAATTAATCTGTCATAGGGAACCCGAAAGGGGCGTTGTGGGGTGCTAACACCTTCCCCACACGTAACTAACTCCCTTACCCAACTCTGGTTATAATGGCCAAGTGCGGTTTTTCTTAAAATCAACATTTTTTCCTTTTCCAATGTTTAAGGTCAAAACATTGGTGGCGACTCCATAAGAACCCCTTTTTCGAAAACCTTTTAAAACAAAAAACGCGAGTCTAAACCATCTTTTCGCGACCGCTCGCATAAACGTTTCGAGACATCCTCCGGACGTCAGAAAGGGACGGCGGCGACATGCACTGTGGTGCTGGTCCCGGTCTTGGTGCTGGTGCCATGGTGTTGATCGTGGTGCTTATGGTGGTGCTGGTCCTGGTGAGTTCTCTGGCACGGTCAGATTTGGCTGGTGCATGGTGCCACGGTTAGTGTTGGTGGTGCTGGTCTTGGTGCGCTGTGGTGCTGGTCCCGGTCTTGGTGCTGGTGCCATGGTGCTGATCGTGGTGCTTACGGTGGTGCTGGTCCTGGTCTTGGTGCTGGTGCCATGGTGCTGATCGTGGTGCTTATGGTGGTGCTGGTCCTGGTGAGTTCTCTGGCACGGTCAGATTTGGCTGGTGCATGGTGCCACGGTCAGTGTTGGTGGTGCTGGTCTTTGTGTGCTGTGGTGCTAGTCCAGGTCTTGGTGCTGGTGCCATGGTGCTGATCGTGGTGCTTATGGTGGTGCTGGTCCTGGTCTTGGTGCTGGTGCCATGGTGCTGATCGTGGTGCTTATGGTGGTGCTGGTGCTGGTGAGTTCTCTAGCACGGTCGATTTGGTCTGGTGCATGGTGCCATGGTCATTGTTAGATGTGCTTGGTCTTGGTGCCTGGTGCCATGGTGCTAATCGTGGTGCTTATGGTGGTGCCTGGTCTTGGTCTTGGTGCTGGTGCCATGGTGCTGATCGTGGTGCTTATGGTGGTGCTGGTGCTAGTGAGTTCTAAGGCACGGTCAGATTTGGCTGGTGCATGGTGTTGTCGCCGCCGTCTAAAAAAAGAGGCGATCGGAGCGACGCGATGGTTTTTTCGACCCTTTTGTTTTTCGCTTTTTTTATGGGTGGTTACATCGCCTTTAGGTTGTCCGATAACAGGGCTAACCCAAAGACTTATTTTGTAAGGTTCTGTGGAGTCGCCACCGATGTTTTTACCGGAAACATCGGAAAAGGTTTTTTTTTTAAAAGGCGTTTGTTTTCGAAAACCAACTTTGGTCATTAGAACCAGAGTTGGGTAAGGGAGTTAGTTACGTTGTAAAGGAAGTATTAGTTACTTTACTATGCCCCTTTCGGGTTCCCTATGATAGGCCAGCTTTTTTGTTAATGAATAAACCGGAAAATATGCTTTTGCCCTTTTTATTGTGCGGAATTTAAAGTTATGACTACATGACCCTAATCTATTGCATAATTTAAATTAAAGCAGTAAAAGTAGAGAGGGAGAAATTAAACCTCCGTAGCAAGCTTTGTTTTTATTTCTCTTTAAAAAGAGGGTGCTTTTTGGCAGCCCTTCACTCTACAAGGCGTCAAAAACTCTTCTAGACGTCGAAAAATGCTCTCAAAGACACTCAGAAACTCTGGAAATGCGTCGGAGGGATTCTAGAGAGAAGTTTTTAGAGAGAAGGGAGAGCTAATGCTTCAGGTGTGTGGAAATGAGGGGGGGAGGACCCCTATTTATAGGTTTTCGCGCTCTCAGGTGGCGAGACCGCCGTACTCGTCTGACAGGGTCGAGACCGCCGTCTCGTTCAACGAGACCGCCGTCTCGCCCTGCCAAACGCGGCGAGACCGCCGTCTGGGGAAGGGTGACCGCCGTTTTGCCCTTCACAGGTGGCGAGACCGCCGTCTCGTCAAGCGAGACGGCGGTCTCGCCACTTGCATGAGGTGAGAGGGCGGTCTCGTCCCAACGAGGCGAGAAAACTTATTTTTTCGTACAGAAACTCCCTCCTATCCTAGTATGGGGCCTAATAGTCTCTCCTAATGGCTTGTTAGGCTTCGTCCATCTTCAAATAGGAGGTCTTCTGGTCTTTATTTGGAGGCCGGGCAAGATTTCGGGTCTACAGCTGCCCCCCCTTTACCTGACCAGTCGACTGCTGGCCTTTTGTGCCAAGGTGATCGACTGGAGGGTAAAGGAGTTGACCCTCTTGCCCGGTTGCCCTTCAGATGTTTCGTCTTTGCGGTGGTTGATCTTCTGAGGAAAATTGTGTATTCATGTACTTCCGGGATACTCCTTCTGACGGTAGCCGATCCCTTCGGTGGACACGTGGTAGAACCTCAGGATGCTCCTTCTGACGGTAGTCGATCCTTCGGTTGATGGGTATGAACCCCCCATCAGGCTGGTAGTTGCAGTCCGTTGTGTGGGACTGGATGGGTGTGAACCCCCCATCAGGCTGGTACGGTCCGCTGTGTAGGACCGGATGGGTATGAACCCCCCATCAGGGTGGTACAGTCCGTTGTGCGGGACTGGATAGGTATGAACCCCCCATCAGGGTGGTAGTGGCGGCTTACTGTTCAAGTGGCCCATGCGCCGGTTGTTGAGATGTACTTTTTGTTGATTTTCTTTGGAGATGTTATCGTCCGGTCTACGCCGGGGATTTTGTGGGTGTTCATCCAGCTTGCTTTGTTTGCTGGGGATTCTTTGATTACTGGAGATTCTTTGTTTTGATCGTTTTGGTAGTGATCATCCGACTTTGCTGGTTGTCGGGGATTTTTGATGAGTGCTGAAGCACTTGGTGGATTTGATGAAGACATAGATATAACTTAGGTTGTG